>JARYGA010003619.1:0-64528 GCA_030545235.1 Helianthus tuberosus | reverse complement strand
AAAAAAAACCTAAACCTAAACCAAAAAAGTAAAATTAAAAAAAATTAAAATATTAATTTTCAAAGCATCTTTCAAAGCATCTTCAAAGATCCACTCTGTCTTAAAAGAACAAAACATCTTTCAAAGCGTCTTCTCTCTCCCTCTCACTCATCTTCTCCAAATTCATCATCTCCTAAAGCTTCATTAATGGCGGTAAAAATGAAGAAAAAAAAAAAAAAAAACAGAGGTTGGTTTCAAAATTCAAAAATAAAAAAGGGGGCCCACCAGCTTGGACCGTCTTGAACGTCCGCAACTCGACGTCCTCGACGGTGACGGGAGGGGGCGGGGTGACTCCACGCCGGCGACGATCCACGACGGGTTGGGCGACGGTTCCATACCGTCCAGCCTAAGGTTTGTCAATCAAAATAAACACAATGAATTTGAAAACTATATATTCTTGTTATAAATCCCCCAATGATCAATCTATATTAGGCAAGTCAAAATTGAAATCATCCTCCACAGAACCCGGTCCAGTAGGCCGAACCATTTCTTCGATCCAATTACCACTACAAGAAAATACTACTTTTAGCGGCGACACATACTATTAGCGGCGACATGACAAGCATTAGCGACGGATCATTGTCGCCGCTAATACTTTTAGCGACGACAAATGGATGTATTAGCGTGTCGCACCCCCAAAATACCTCATGCGGAATCACCGCGTGACGTGTAACGTACCATGATCAATGCCACCAATCACATTGAACTACGCATTATATTTAAATAAAACAATCCACTCATTTCAAAATATAAATCCAATTCATAAGTTTAAACGAAAGTAAATATTCAGCGGAAGCATAACGTAAAGAGTAAATCAAATGTTTCAAAACATGTGTTCATAAGCAACAAAGTGAGCATCCAAGAGTCTCAACCCATGACCACTCCAGCACTCCCAGATAGCAAGTCCATATCAAGAATCTAACGACCTGCAAGCATGCAGACAAGTGTGTCAGACGACGCTGGTGAGTTCAAAGTTTTGTTAACGCGTTTAGTTACCAGATATGTGTATAAAACAGTTCAACGATTTGATTTGATGTTGTTATTAACTCGATTACCGCAGATGGCTACAAGATGTATTTGCCCAACCCCAATGCCTCTATCAAAGCATTGGTCAAGTGGTTAAGGTATTAGTTCACGCTCGTCCTCCCCGGTACGATGTGAGGGTGCCAAACCTAATAGCGCTATCAACTAATAACCTCGTTGCCTTCCTGGCAACTAATCGGTAGATGTAAGGGGTCTTATATGATAGAAATGAGTGTAATAACCAACATCCCAATAACCTGACATTCCACCCCGGAACGTTACCCGATATCCCTCCCCGGGATGCATGCTTGGAAAAAGAGCAGTGAACTCACCTTGGTTTGCTCGGTTTGTTTAGTTACCCGTTTCCAAGTTAATCAATCAACCCTAACGTGGTTACCAATGAATATCAGTTTCACGATTTAACAAGTTATTGCTTTCACACAGGTTGCATCACACATAACAGTTCACAGTACATCAGTTGGCCAGTATAACTTTCTAGTACAAGTTCACATCTCATGTGTTTAACACAAGTGACACATAACATAACAGGTTGGTTTGCTATACCCGCTAGTCGAACTATGTTTCTCATCCTCATTGGCATATCACAAAGATTGTATACACACACGTATTTATCAACAATTCATGCACCTACTGTTCAGTTCACATACTTACCCGACAAAAGGCCATGGTGACGAAAGGTTATCTTTCATCGGGATGTTTATTGGCGAAACTCCTATGTTTCGTCGACATGCGATGTGGCGAAACTCCTATGTTTCGTCGACATGTGATGTGGCGAAACTCCTATGTTTCATGGAGTTGACAGTTATAGATCCAATGATCACAATTTGAGATGTTCTAGAACCCTAATCATCATCGACAGTTTCACCATAATCATAGATCGATCATTCAGTTCTCAAATATCAACAACATGCAACAAGTGCCTTAATAATTCAAATACACATATCATCCATTTATCATTCTTACCAAATCGTTTATATATCATGGCTACATCTTTAATCGTGCAACCCTAATCTAACACATCATACCCAACTGTTACTGTTAATCACATAAGCCTAGCGGTTTGTTAACATCAAGAATATGGAGACCGGCTAACAATCCATATTAATACGATTACCATAATCAAGGCACCAAGCATCACATAGCAATTAGCAACTAACGATTTCAAAGTAAACAGTCAATAATAATTTCAATCCGACAATCAGTAATGGTTAAACACTAACCGAGATAGGAGGAACAATGAATTGATCGATAAAGAGGGCTTCGAGGACTCAAGGTTGCCGTCGCACAGAAGAGGGGATGTGTTTTAGGGTTTTCAATTGTTCAGTTGTGTGATGAATACAACAGTTATTACGTAATATATTCACATAAGTGTATTGGGCCCTTACTGGGCTTCGAAGTAACCTGGGCCGGCGAAACTCATATGTTTCGTCGTGGTGTGAATGACGAAACCCCCTAGGTTTCGTCGAGTGGGTGTTGTGACGAAAGTTCTATGTTTCATGGTAAAAAAGATGAGAATGCATGTGTTAAGTTTAATAAATCTTAAACAGTTAAAGGGTTCCATTAATTAGCCAACGATATAACAATCCATAATCAAATAGCAAAGGTGCACATATAATCAAATGACAAAGATGCACATACTACAACGCAATAAGTCATGAAAACAGAGTCGTGAAGCAAGTAATGTGTCAAGGAAAAGTCTTGGAAACTCGGGTTGTCACATCATCCCCAACTTGAAAGAAATTTCGTCCCGAAATTTGATAAGCAAACCCGAAACCGCAAGACATTAACTGAGGATGACTGTGGATTTTCCACGGGGTACCACATCATCCCCAACTTGAATGGGAATTTCATCCTGAAATTCAATAGTTGTATTAGATTTAGATTTGACAGGCTTGGACTTGTCCTCTAGGAATAAATGTGGGTACTTAAGCTTCATCTGGTCCTCACGTTCCCACTTGAACTTCGGCCCACGTCTTGAGTTCCAACGAACTCTCACGATTGGAATACGGCTGTGCTTACGGACCTTGACCTCCTGGTCCATAATTTCTATTGGTTCTTCGACAAACTGCAACTTGTCGTCGATCTTCATCTCTTGAAACGGTACCACCAATGTTTCCTCAGACAAACACTTCTTTAGTTGCGACACATGGAACACATCATGGACCTTACCCAACTCAGCAGGTAACTCCAACTTGTAGGCCACTTTACCAATCCGCTCCAGAATTTTGAATGGCCCTACATAACGAGGGTTTAGCTTGCCGCATTTTCTAAAACGCACCACACCCTTCCAGGGTGAGACCTTCAACATAAACCGATCGTTAACTGCGAATTCCAAGGGTTTTCTACGCTTATCAACGTAGCTTTTCTGACGGTCACGCGCTTCCGCCATACGATTCCTGATCTGAACAATTTTCTAGGAGGTTTCGAGTACAAGTTCTGGGCCTGTAACCTGGTTGTCACCCACCTCAGCCCAACAAAGAGGTGAACGACATTTTCGTCCGTACAATGCTTCGAATGGAGTTTCCTGAATGCTGGTATGGTAGCTGTTGTTGTAAGAAAACTCTATCAGCGGCAGGTGTTTCTCCCAACCCTTGCCAAAATCAATCACACATACTCGTAACATATCCTCAAGTGTCTGGATGGTTCGCTCACTTTGACCATTCATCTGCGGGTGATAAGCAGTGCTCATATCGAGACGCGAGCCGAATGATTTGTGCATCGACTGCCAAAAATCTGAGATGAAACGCGGGTCACGGTCAGAGATAATAGATGTCGGCACCCCGTGCCTAGAAACCACCTCCTTAAGATAGACAGTAGCTAGTTGTGAGAACTTATCTGTTTCCTTGATTGCCAGAAAGTGTGCTGACTTTGTGAGATGATCAACGATCACCCAGATGGTATTATTTTCGTTTTGAGTTCTCGGCAAACCTGTGACGAAATCCATTGCGATTTGCTCCCAGTTCCACATGGGTATTTCTGGTTGTTGCAGCAATCCAGACGGTTTCTAATATTCCACTTTAACTTTCGAGCAGGTCAAACATTTACTCACATAAGTCACGATGTGAGCTTTCATCTTCTGCCACCAATACATGACTTTGATATCCTGATACATCTTATCCGAACCTGGGTGAACAGAGTATCGAGACTTGTGCGCTTCATCCATCACAAGATCTCTAAGGTTGCCAAACAACGGGATCCATATCCGCTCCATAAAATAGTAAATGCCATCTGATCTCTTCTCGAGTCGTTTCTCCATACCCCGTAAATACTCAGCTTCATAGTTTTCTTCCTTCAACGCCTCGGCCTGAGCCGAACGGATTTGGTGAGGTAGGTTAGAATGAATGGTGAGCTACAAGGCGCGAACACGTTTGGGTTTCGATTCCTTTCGACTGAGAGCTTCAGCTACAACATTGGCCTTACCCGGATGATACTTGATTGCACAATCATAATCGTTTAAAAGTTCTACCCAGCGACGCTGTCGCATATTCAAATCCTTCTGGTCGAAGATATGATGAAGGCTCCTATGGTCAGTATAAATAGTGCATTTAGTACCGTACAGGTAATGCCTCCAGATTTTAAGCGCAAACACCACCGCTCCCAACTCTAAGTCGGGCGTCGTATAATTCTTCTCGTGAACCTTCAACTGTCGAGAAGCATAAGCTATCACTTTGTTGCATTGCATCAGCACCCATCCAAGACCCTGAATAGAAGCATCACAATATACCACAAAATCTTTTGTACCTTCAGGTAGAGACAAGATGGGTGCACTGCAGAGTTTCTGTTTTAATAACTGGAAATCCTCTTCTTGTTTCGTTCCCCAAGAGTATACTACGCCCTTCTGTGTCAACGAGGTGAGGGGTTGCGCGATCTTCGAAAAGTCTTTAATAAATCTTCGATAATACCCAGCGAGACCAAGAAATTGTCGCACCTTTGAAGGATTCTTTGGTGCCGCCCAATTTCTAACAGCATCAACCTTTGCAGGATCCACGTGTATCCCCAATTCATTAACAATGTGTCCAAGAAAGTGTACCTCCCGAATCCAGAAGTCACACTTAGAAAACTTCGCATAGAGTTGCTCCTTCCTCAGGAGTTCCAAAATAAGACGCAGGTGCCGCTCGTGATCTTCCTTTCTCTTCGAGTAGATCAAAATGTCGTCGATGAATACTATAACGAAATCGTCGAGATACGGTTTGCATACACGGTTCATGAGATCCATGAAGACCGCTGGCGCATTTGTCAACCCAAACGGCATAACTAAAAACTCATAATGCCCATAACGCGTTCAAAAAGCCGTTTTTGGAACATCCTCCTCTCGGACTCTCATCTGATGATAGCCCAATCTTAAGTCAATATTCGAATAAAAACTTGACCCTTGCAACTGGTCAAACAAGTCGTTGATGCGTGGCAATGGATAACGGTTCTTGATAGTTACCTTGTTGAATTCCCGATAATCAATGCACATGCGAAAGGACCCGTCTTTCTTCTTTACACACAAAACTGGGGCTCCCCAAGGCGAAGAGCTGGGTCGAATAAAGCCTCTGTCCAATAACTCTTGCAGCTGGTTAGACAGCTCCTGCAACTCTCCAGGTGCTAAACGATAAGGAGCGCGAGCAATTGGGGCCGCTCCTGGCGCAAGATCAATCTGAAATTCCAGTTGACGGTGAGGAGGTAAACCAGGAAGTTCCTCAGGAAACACATCGGTAAATTCACGTACAAGTAGCAGATCCTCGATCTTTCTTTCCCCTGATGGAGTATCAGTAACAAGTGCAAGAATAGCAGGATACCCTTTTCGTAGACATTTCTGCGCTTGCATAGCTGAGATGATACCAACCATCGCGCCACTGCGATGCCCCTGAACCGATAATGACTCTCCACCAGGGAGAGGAATACGTACAATCTTCTCCTTACACAGAATCTCAGCTTGGTGTTTAGACAACCAATCCATACCAACCACTATATCTAAACTACCGAGGGTAACAGGAAGGAGATCAATATCAAACACTTGACCCACAAGATCTAGTTTACACCCAAATAGGACATGCGAAGCTTCAATCATTTTGCCATTAGCTAATTCTACTACGTGCTTAACTTCTAAAGGCGATGGGGCTAACCCTAGTCGTTAACCAAACTCTAGGGACACATAACCAATCGGCACCGGAATCAAATAACACAGAAGCAATAAGATTGTTCACAGAAAACGTACCAGTCACGACATTTCCGTCGTTCCTAGCATCACCAGCGCCAATCGTAAATACCCTTCCACGAGCACCATTGCCTCCTTTGTTGTCGTTATTGTTGTTGTTTCCAGCATTGTTGTTGTTGTTGTTCTGGCGGCTGTTGTCGTTGGCATTCTGATTCAGCTGAGGGCAATCATGCTTGATGTAGCCCTCATCCCCACACTGGAAAAAACCCTTCTTAAATCCCTTGTTCTGATGGGGTTGTTGCATTTGCTGTCGTTGATGCTGCTGATTTTGCTGCTGCTGCTGCTTTGGCTGCGGGGCTCTATAGTCTTTAGCCTCATGGCCCACCTTTTCGCACCTACGGCAAGTCCGGACACACTGTCCATAATGATGATAACCACACTTGTTGCACTGTGGCTTCTTCCCAACATAGGAGCCCTGATTCTGATTGCTGCCCTAGCCTTGATTTACTGATGACGACTGACTGAAGCTACGGTTATTGTCACGGCCCCCGTCCCGGTTTTACCCGGTCCAGGAGCCGCGGGGCAGAAACCCGTGGTATTTAATATGTTGGCAGCGGAATGTTTAACAGGATCTTTTAAAATTTGAAAATGCCCAATTATTTTATTTCATAATTTGGGATGAACCCTGTAATTTACAATAGAGGAATTTCACGAGGAAATTCCCTGTTTTACAAAACATGTTTATTTATTTAACTGAGCCACCACTTCAAGCGTGATTAGTGTTCTGTAGCACTTTTCCTTGAGTCACAGTAGGTCACCTGAAACATGTTTTAAAAAGGTTTTATCAGCAAAGAAATACTGGCGAGTCACTCAAGTTGCACAAAATGACACCTTGTTATAATATACAGTATTAAGGGTGATTAAATTGTTTCTATCAACCAATTACCCCAAATCGGTATTTGTCACTCGACTGTATCTGTGACTATCGTCAGATCACCCATTGGCTAACTCGTTGTCTAATAGTGATGGGTATCAAGTAATGTATACAAAACCCCACATACCGGTAGTAATTGAAGATTTCAAAGACTTAATCCCTGTAATTATAACCTTGAAAATAAATAGGGTTTTGAAAGTAATTTGGTAAAAAGAGAATGACTCACATTGCAAGTTTAGACGGGCAGCGTTTAGCCTACTGATTTTAGCCTGGTTAACCTAATTCAAATAACAATGCACACAAAAACTAGGTCAGTAACTTAATACAACTTTTACGACAACTCACGAGATCAAAACCCTCACGACGAATGACAAAGTATAGCCCAATTACGGGCAACACTTAAACATCCATCGGACCGGTCTCAATCGATCGGACATTAAATCGTAGCAGTGATCGAGTTATTACCCTGTTATCGCAGCAGAATGTCGTGCTTGTGTGTGTTTTTGGAGTAAACAGACGATATCTCAGCGTACGATTTGAATTTTAACGTCGAACCAATGCCAAAATGCAAGTGCCAATGCCCTGCATTTATACTGAGTTTTTGGTTCCCCCGCGTGGCACGCCAGGGACACATGGCTCCGGCGCGTGGCGCGACGGGTCACTTTTAGCATAGGGTATCCACGTCTGTTTGTAGCCTGGGTGAGTCGATGGTTCGAAGAAATTCGCGTTCGACAAGAAACTGTGAAGATAATACTAATTAGGGAATACCCCCCCCCCCCCTTGAGTTTTAGGGGCCCTAATCCTGATTCCAACTGTTCTGAAAATTTTAGGGGTCATGCAGTATCACTTGGGGGTCTCAATTAGGGTTTCCTATTAGACATAATAACATAAGAAATAGTAATTTTAATGAGAGTTGTTAGATCCTCCCCACCTTATAAAAATCTCGTGCTCGAGATTTACTGGAACAAGTAGGGATACTTTCGTTTCATCTCTGATTCCAGCTCCCAAGTGTACTCAGGTCCTCTCTTTGAATCCCACTTGACTTTGATCAGTACTAGTCTTTTGTGCTTGAGAAACTTGACCTTTCTGTATTCTATCTGTAGTGGCTTCTCAACAAATTTTAACTTTTCATTTACCTCTACATCTTGAAGAGGTACTACCAGGGGTTCATCAGATAGACATTTCTTGAGATTGGATATATGAAATACATCATGTACCCCGATTAGCTCTTCTGGTAATTGTAAACGATAGGCAACTGGTCCTATTCGCTGGATTATTGGGAATGGTCATACGTACCTTGGACTTAGCTTTCCCTTCTTCCCGAATCGAACTACTCCTTTCCAAGGAGAAACTTTTAAGAGTACCTTGTCTCCAACTTGAAATTCCAGTGGCTTGCGTTGATTGTCTGCATAACTCTTCTGGCGATCTCGAGCCATTTTCAGTCTTTCCTTGATTTGAGTGATCTTGTCAGTGGTTTCTTGTACGATTTCGGGACCTGATAATTGACTTTCTCCTATTTCTGCCCAACAAACTGTGGTTCTGCACTTTTGTCCATACAGTGCTTCGAATGGGGCAGCTTCAATGCTTGCATGATAACTATTATTATAGGAGAATTCGATTAAGGGTAAATGGTTGTCCCAGTTTCCTCCAAAATCTATTACCATGCCCTGAGCATGTCTTCTAAGGTTTGAATCGTCCTTTCACTTTGTCCATCTGTTTGAGGATGATAAGCTATACTTAAATTTAATCGCGTCCCCATGGCTTCTTGGAAACTTGTCCAGAAATGTGAAGTGAAGCGACTATCTCTATGCGATAAAATGGAGAGTGGAACTCCATGTAAGGATACTACTTCGTCTACGTATAATTTTGCTAACCTTTCCATGCTAAAGGTTTCTTTCATGGGTAGAAAATGAGCTGATTTGGTTAATCGATGCACAATTACCCAAATTGTGTCGTTACCTTTTCTGGTTTTGGGCAACTTAGTAACAAAATCCATGGTTATTAGTTTCCACTTCCAAACGTCCATTTCTAATTGTTGGAGTAACCCTGAAGGTTTCTGGTGTTCTGTCTTAACTTGTGAACAAGTTAGACACTTAGAAACGTATCTAGCTATATCCTTTTTCATTCCTATCCACTAGAAATTATTTCTTAAATCTTGGTACATCTTATTATTTCCAGGGTGCATGGTATACCTAGATTTATGGGCTTCCTCTAAAATCTTATTTCTCAAATCTGTTTGTTTAGGGACCCAAATCCTTCTTTTGTGGAATCTCCAAATTCCATCAGCTCCTTGCTCTAATTCCTTTATTCTTCCTTTCATTCCTTCAGCATCATCCTTGATTGTTGTGGCTTGAACATTTTTCAGTTGTTCCATTAAGTCTAATTACAAACTTAATCTAAGAGCACGAACTCGCTCTTTTTTTTTCGTGATACTTACGACTTAAGGCATCTGCAACTACATTTGCCTTTCTTTCATGATATTGAATATCACAATCGTAGTCACTTAGAATTTCCATCCATCTTCTTTGCCTCATATTCAATTCTTTTTGCCCAAATATATATCTTAAGCTCTTATGATCTGTATAGACAGTAAACTTACTTCCATACAGATAGTGTCTCCAAATCTTAAGGGCAAAAATTATCGACCCTAATTCTAAGTCATGCGTCGTATAGTTCTCTTCGTGTTTTTTCAATTGCCTTGAGGCATACGCAGTTACCCTTTTGCATTGCATTAATACACATCCTAATCCTAGCTTTGAAGCATCACAGTAAACTTCAAAATCTTCTGTCCCTTCGGGTAAGGCAAGAATTGGGGTGTTTGTTAACTTTTGCTTTAAAATCTTAAAAGCCTCTTCTTGCTTAGGTCCCCATTCAAACTTAACTGTTTTACAGGTTAGCTTGGTTAATGGCACAACTATCTTGGAAAAATCCTTAATAAAGCGCCTATAGTATCCAGCTAAGCCTAGAAAACTTCTAACTTCTGTAGCTGATTGCAGGACCTTCCATTTGGTGATCGCTTCTATCTTGGAGGGATCTACGTGAATACCTTCGTGATTCACCATGTGTCCTAAAAATTGCATCTCCTAGAGCCAAAATTCACATTTGGAGAATTTGGCGTAAAGCTTCTATTTTCTTAACAAAGTTAAGAGTACATGTAAATGTTCACAATGCTCGTCCTGGCTTTTGGAATAAATAAGTATATCGTCGATGAAGACAATTACGAATTTATCCAAATATGGTTTACATATCCTATTCATCATGTCCATAAATGCTGCAGGAGCATTTGTTAGTCCAAAGGGCATGACTGTAAACTCATAGTGACCATACCTAGTTCTGAAAGCAGTTTTAGGTATGTCTTCGTCTTGTATCTTCAACTGATGGTATCCGGAGCGTAAATCTATCTTAGAAAAATATCTAGCCCCCTGAAGTTGATCGAAAAGATCATCAATCCTAGGTAATGGGTATCGATTCTTAATTGTAATCTTATTCAATTCCCTATAATCGATACACATTCGCATCGAACCATCCTTCTTCTTTACAAAAAACACTGGAGCTCCCCACGGGGATGAACTAGGTTGTATGAATCCTTTACTGAGCAATTCATCTAATTGCTTTTTCAGTTCTAGCATTTCGGTGGGTGCTAACCGATAGGGTGCCTTGGCTATCGGTGTAGTTATAGGAATTAGATGAATTCTAAATTCTACCTCCCTATCTGGTGGTAATCCTGGTAACTCTTCTGGGAATACATCCAAGTATTCTGAGACTACAGGAATTTCCTTAAGTTCCTTACCCTTAGTGCTAATGATTACCAAAATCATATACACTATTCCTTGCTTTCGTTCATAACTAGCAGCTTTCATTACTGAAATGAACTTCATTGGTTTACGCGGCTTATCCCCTGTAATCATAATTACTTCTCCGGTGAGCGCACGTATTTCTACGGAATTCTTATCACAGAGGATTTGAGGATGGTTGGCTACTAACCAATCCATTCCTAATACGACATCGAATCCAGCTAAATTCATGGGTAATAGGTTTGCAGAAAATTTATGACCTGAAAGTTCTATATTTTCTTTTTGCAAAACCGTATCTATGTTAACAGAGTTCCCGTCTGCTGTTTCTACTGTAAAAACTTGCCTAAGTTTCGTTAAGGGTAGCTTAAGAGCTTGGCAGAATGAAGTATTTATAAAACTTTGGTTGGTAGCAGAGTCAAATAATACTTTCGCATAAATGTTGTGAACTAGGAACGTACCCGCTATCACATCTGGAATCAGATCTGCTTCCTGTGTAGTCAACTGGAAGGTTCTTGCATTCTGCTTAGGTACTTTAGTCATCTTAGCTAACCTTAATTTACAGGTTTCACAAAAAAAATCTTTATACTTTTACTGAAATCCCAACTTTAAAAAGTTAATGCCATTCATTTCGTCGTATGAATTATGAGAGTGAAAATAAAATAACGTTTATCATCAAAATTTATAGATACACACACGCTGATAAACCTAAATTTATCATTTATCATACCTGTTCTTGAGTTATCCTTAAGGGTCAGTTATTTAAGGCTTTCGAATTTCCTTATAGATATACATATCTATATAATTATTTATTTCATGTATACCTTATTCTTAAGGTCAATATATATAATAGCTTTACGTTCCCAAAAATAGGGCAGACATCGCTGGAGTGATTTTATTAACATATACCCCATCTCACCCGGTTTTACCGGAGAGGTATCCTCATCTTACCCGGACAAGCTAGAGTGTTACCACATCATACCTAGCTTTGCCAGAAAGGTAATTATTATTGTATTTCTCATACTTAGAATCATAAATGTTCATTATTCAGTATAGCTTGTATATGGAAATTAGTATTCTCATGATAGATCATATTCTAGAATCGAGTAATACAAATAAACAAGATATAACAGTGGCCAATTGTTATTGCTTGTTTATCATATTTGCACTTTTCTAGTTATCATCCTCATGATATACCAATATCCATCCCAATTTATCTATACAATTATTTAGCTTATACTAAAGCATTAAAATTTCTTGTACTACTAAGTGTTGGTTTCTTCTAGGTTTCCATTATTCTCATTATTCTGGTTTTCCTGATTTACTTCGTTGTTCATCTGCATCTATCAATTATTAATTATCACATGCTAATATTTAGTACAAACATTTAGGTACAACTGTACAAACAAATTTAATTAAAAATGGAGAACGTTGCGACTTATATATATATATATATATATATATATATACATGTCTATTACAAATTACAATTGAAATTCAAAATATACTAGGGGTTGTGCATTCATAATTTATTTTAGTCTATCTAGGAATATTATGCTCAGCATGCTTTTATATAAGGTTTATTCTCTCTCCTCTTACTAAGTTGTTCATCTAATGGGCATAGTTCCTTTAAAGTTTCTGGCTCATAGGTGATATGGGTGCTAGTACTGGGTCAGGGTGTTGAGAGATAAGATAATTTATAAACGTTTCTGGTTGAGGTCTAATTGCATTGGTTGGTCCGGGTTTGGCAGTTTAACTTAATTAAAAGTTAACATTTACTGCTGTAGTGGCCAACATATAGAGATTTGCCCATTGTTCATCTAATTCATCTTCCTGTGGTGGGTTAGTGCCTATTTCCTTAGTTTCCTTATTAATCATCACTCCTTTTGGTTGTGACTTCTTTATTTTCTCTTGAACTTTTCTAATAATCCAACTTCTTTTCTTAGTGGTAAGTGGTTTCTCAAACTGTGCCTTACGAATAAATATTCCTTCCTCAGTATCTGCTGAGTATCTTGAGGAATTTGATTGAAATGAGGTTCCCTTATCTTTTGGTGAACTATCTAATTGACGATAGATGTCCGAAATTCTTTGCTTGCCCATACTGTAAACTAACAAATAGTCAAATAACAAAAAAAAAAAAAAACATAATCACATAAGTTATTTTCTAACACGGAATTTTAGAATTTAAGTGTTAGCAGAAAACTTCTTTGGCTTAGACCAGTGGCATGGCTCTGATACCACCTTTTTCTGTCACGGCCCCCGTCCCGGTTTTACCCGGTCCAGGAGCCGCGGGGCAGAAACCCGTGGTATTTAATATGTTGGCAGCGGAATGTTTAACAGGATCTTTTAAAACTTGAAAATACCGAATTATTTTATTTCATAATTTGGGATGAACCCCGTAATTTACAATAGAGGAATTTCACAAGGAAATTCCCTGTTTTACAAAACATGTTTATTTGTTTAACTGAGCCACAACTTCAAGCTTGATTAGTGTTCTGTAGCACTTTTCCTTGAGTTACAGTAGGTCACCTGAAACATGTTTTAAAAAGGTTTTATCAGCAGAGAAATACTGGCGAGTCACTCAAGTTGCACAAAACGACACCTTGTTATAATATACAGTATTAAGGGTGATTACATTGTTTCTATCAACCAATTACCCCAAATCGGTATTTGTCACTCGACTGTATCTGTGACTATGGTCAGATCACCCATTGGCTAACTCGTTGTCCAATAGTGACGGGTATCAAGTAATGTATACAAAACCCCACATACCGGCAGTAATTGAAGATTTCAAAGTCTTAATCCCTGTAATTATAACCTTGAAAATAAATAGGGTTTTGAAAGTAATTTGATAAAAAGAGAATGACTCACATTGCAAGTTTAGACGGGCAGCGTTTAGCCTACTGATTTTAGCCTGGTTAACCTAATTCAAATAACAATGCACACAAAAACTAGGTCAGTAACTTAATACAACTTTTACAACAACTCACGAGATCAAAACCCTCACGACGAATGACAAAGTATAGCCCAATTACGGGCAGCACTTAAACATCCATTGGACCGGTCTCAATCGATCGGACATTAAATCATAGCAGTGATCGAGTTATTACCCTGTTATCGCGGCAGAATGTCGTGCTTGTGTGTCTTTGGAGTAAACAGATGATATCTCAGTGTACGATTTGAATTTTAACGTCGAACCAACGCCAAAATGCAAGTGCCAATGCCCTGCATTTATACTGAGTTTTTGGTTCCCCCGCGTCGCACGCCAGGAACACCTGGCTCCGACGCGTGGCGCGACGGGTCACTTTTAGCATAGGGTAGCCACGTCTGTTTGTAGCCTGGGTGAGTCGACAGTTCGAAGAAATTCGCGTTTGACAAGAAACTGTGAAGATAATACTAATTAGTGTAGGATCGTTGTGCGACCTGAATGAGTCGTTTAGAAGAGTTTGGATCCGAATCAAAGGCGGAATTCAGAGAAACGGACTTGTTTACAGCTTGATTCAATTATAATGTCTCTTGTATTGATATAATAGTCTTACAGCACCTGGAGACAATTCGGCAGAGCTTCGCTATTCAGATCCGAAAGTTACAAATGACAAACCATGCTTCAATATATATAGGTGTGCTAATTTCGCTTGAAATGGTCAAGGTTAATTTCATGCGAAATTAACATTATTAATTTCATGCGAAATTAACATTGTTAATTTCGTGTGAAATGGTCATTGACTATTGATGAAATGCAAACTTTTCCGGTGGTGGAACTTGATGAAACATTATTAATTTCATGCGAAATTAACTTTTTCATCATCATAAAATGCAAACTTTTCCGGTGGTGGAACTTGATGAAACTCTGAGCCAATGCCTTTCTTGTTTTGCTCAGACTCACCATCTCCCGGTTTTATATTGAAAATTCTTTCAAGCACATATGATGACGCGTGATAACTTTTTAACTTGTTATTATCCTGTTCTAAATCAGCAATCTGACATTTTAGCTTAGCAACATCCTCAATGTAAGAATTTACCACTTGTTGCTTTATTTCATAACTAGGTTAGTTCCCCGTGTGCTACACGGTTGAGAAATTTAAACCATTTAATAAATATTTCTTGTAAATGCAAGACATTTATATACCAAATTGACATAAATAAGTTAGTATAAAGATGATGTATGTTAGTATTATAAAATTCATCAGAGAAATATGTAATCAAACTGTCGCTGAAAATAATACAAAAATAAATATATTATATAATACGTATTATTGTATTTACGTATTATATTACATTTAAATTTAAAGATAAATAAAAAGTTAGAATGGATGTAAATTACAAAGACACTCAATGTTTCAAAAAAAAAGTAACATGAATAATGACAATCCGGATTTCGTAGATACAGATACCATGGGTTATATTTAACACAATTCAGATTTAATGAATCCACATGTTACAAAAGTTGTGATTATCGGGTTTGGTACCATATCTTATTTGATATTATGTAGTTACTTGCATCACTACACATGTATGAATGTTGTAATTAACTGACCTATGTTTGACAAACAAATAGAGCTCGACTTTATAATTTAGTGTGTATAACATATTATGTTTAATTTAAGTTTGAATGGATGTAAATTACAAAGACACTCAATGTTTAAAAAAAAGTAACATGAATAATGACAATCCGGATTTCGTAGATACAGATACCATGGGTTATATTTAACACAGTTCAGATTTAATGAATCCACATATTACAAAAGTTGTGATTATCGGGTTTGGTACCATATCTTATTTGATATTATGTAGTTACTTGCATCACTACACATGTATGAATGTTGTAATTAAGTGACCTATGTTTGACAAACAAATAGAGCTCGACTTCATAATTTAGTGTGTATAACATATTATGTTTAATTTAAGTTAGAATGGATGTAAATTACAAAGACACTCAATGTTTAAAAAAAAAGTAACATGAATAATGACAATCCGGATTTCGTAGATACAGATACCATGGGTTATATTTAACACAGTTCAGATTTAATGAATCCATATATTACAAAAGTTGTGATTATCGTGTTTGGTACCATATCTTATTTGATATTATGTAGTTACTTGCATCACTACACATGTATGAATGTTGTAATTAAGTGACCTATGTTTGACAAACAAATAGAGCTCGGCTTCATAATTTAGTGTGTATAACATATTATGTTTAATTTAATAGCTGAAAATATGTCATAAGATGTTTGACACCCATGTGTGAATGGTGTTGTCAAACAATTGGAGTTTGGTCATCCTTAATTACGTTATATGTTAAAATTATATAAAGATTATTATTTGGAAAAAAGATAAGGTCATATATTTGATTTGCTTTTATATGTTTTTAAACGAATAAATGATAATAATATTAAATTGATATGTGAAGGGAGATAAGATTTCAGGATTATTATTATTATTATTATTGTGAATTTATGATTAACTATGAAACTAAAGGGATTATATTTTAGGCGGGAAAATAAAATTCTAGATAGCTTCAATGAATGCCATGTGTCTCAAATTGGTTTACTTTATTATATGTATAGATTTCTCTTAAACGTATTAGTTGTTTCAGAACAGTAATCCAATCTTGATTGAACACATTTCATTTCACTTTTCACCTTTTCATATGATTCTTTTGTAATGTGATAAGCCAATTTTATTGAATCATATTCCTTTTTCATTTCTTGACAATCATTTTCTTTTTGAGAACATTCTTCTTTCATTTTCAAAACATTTTCTTTCAAAACTTCATTTTCTTTTTCTAAGTTTTTACATTTTTCTGAAAGTTTTTCGTCATTATCTTTCAAAACTTTTTCATTTTCTAACATTTCTTTGTATTTATTTTTAAAAACATTTTCAATTTTAGTGAACTCAAGATCTCTTGTTCTGAATTTTTCATCTTTTTCAGTACAAGCACTGCACGGTCTCATGCATTTCCTGCACTGTTCAACAGTTTCATTTAAGACTTCAGAATCAGAATTTACCTCAGTGATTGGCACGTCGGTGTTTTTTGCTGTTTGTTCCATCGCAGCTTCACTCTTCTTTTCTTCACCAGTAACAGCATCACCAACAACCTTTGAAATCTCATCCTTCACTTCAATTTTCACTTCCTCAGCGATCTTTTTCAAATCATCAACCAGATTTTCCACATTTTTCTTCATTCTTTCTTCATCCCTCTTCCTCAATCTTGATATCATGACTTCTCTTATGAGTTTTTCCAGATTTTTCTCATAAGTTTTGTCTTTTATAGCATTTGAATAATATTCGCTGACTCGAGGAATTACTAAAAGAACATCATCATAAACTATGTCCTTTTTGGGAACAACAGGTTCACCTTCTCTGCTAACATAGCACTCTCGTTTCTTATCCCATCTTTTGTAGCTGACAGCATCTTCATACTCTTCTTGCATATCATCAATTCTGGTTCCAGCAATGCTTCTTTCTCAGTATGTTTTCTCACTCAGAATTTCTTCTCTGGTTTTCTCTTTGACTTCAGCAACAAAAACATAATGATTTCTCTTTAATGAATTTCTACCATGAGCAGTAACCTGATTATCCAAACGATCTTCTTCTGGAAGAATTTGACTCCAATCATATCCTTCATCATCATGAATTACAGCACATGCTCTTGATTTTTCTCTGGGATTATTTTCAATCATCTTCGGCTCTTCTTTACTACGGTGGTAGATTGCCTTTCGGTAATAATCATCATTGAAAGGATGTTCATTTCCACTAACTGCAGAATTGTTGCATTCTCTCTTGAAATGACCTTTTTGTTTGCAGTTGAAGCAGGTGACTTTGGATTTGTCAAATCCAAGCTTTGTTGATGGTCCACCGAGACACTGCTTTCTAGTAATCTCCATATATCTTTGAGCTCTGCGGATGCAACTTGCCAAACACCAGCGAATATCAATGAGCTCCATTTCTTCCGGATCAATCTGGTCGTAGTCTTCTTTGGTTAACTTTGAGTTTCCAATTTTGCCAGCTACAAGACCTTCATATGATTCCAGAACAGATGCAAGGAAGCTCATTTGCTGTTTAGCAGCATTGATGCTCATAGCCGGAGAATTTTTCAATTTGAGAGCAATGTTGCACAGTATCTCCTCTGATTCTTCAGAATTGGCTTTTGAAGAAAATAAATGATAACCCAGATCGTAACTTGATGAGCTTTTCTGAGGTTCTTTTGTCCTCTCACCACTGAATGCTGTCTTTGGTGATTCTCCAACTTTCACCGAAGGTAAATTACCTTTGTAATAGAGACCAACATTCTGTTGATGTGAAGAACTGCTCATCTTGTTTTGTTTCTGCAATTCAAGCTCATGAGTTTCAATCTTTTCAATTAACATATCAAGAGAAATTGTTTCATACAAAGCATCATTTTTCAATATAAACACAAACGTTTGCCACTGATCAGCTCGTGGTAACGCATCAATGATTTTGTCAATTATTTCTTCTCTCGTTTTCTCAATCTTAAATATTTCTAATTCAAATTTTAGATGACAAAAACGTTCAATCATTTGTCGAACTGATTCACCATTAAGACTATCAAACAAATCGAATTCTTTCTTTAACAAAGCAATTTTGTTTTTCTTGATTTGTTTACCCCCCTCAGCTTTAACCCTTAAAGCTTCCCAAATAGATTTTGAAGATCCATCATGTTGTAATAAGGCAAACATGTCATTTCTGATTGATGACTGGATCAAAGCAATCATTCTCTGTTCGGCTGCAAATTCAGATTTATCGTCTTTGGATAAGTTCTTGAGTGGAAGATTTTCTCCTTTATCATCTTTTGGTCTTTCATATCCAAATTCAAGACAGAACCAGCTTTCATGTGCATAAGCTTTTGCCCAGCTAATGAAACGTTCTTTCCACCAAGTATAGTCTTCAATACTCTCGAGCGTTGGTGGTTTTGAATGTGTTCCGTAAAAATTATCGTGTTTAATGTTTTCATTTATTGCTTTTGTTATGGTTTTTGGTGTAACAGTTGTAGTTTCAGATGATTCGGACGTGAGTGCATTGTAGAACGTATTGTAGAATTCTTCAGCCATGATGAAAATTTCTTGAATTTCTTGGAGACAAGCAAACAAACACAATCAGTCTAAACAATATCAAACAACTTGAAACAAACTGACACTCGGTTGACTTGAAATGATTTTGAAGCGAAATATCCTTTTTGAAACGAAATAGCTTTGGAACGAAATAACTTTGATACGAAATGTCCTTTTCAAACGAAATAGTGAGCTTCAAACGAAATTAAATCTCAAACGGAATCACTTTGGTACGGAATAGCCTTTCAAGCGAGATAACCACTTTCAAACGAAATATGTGATTTCGTGTGAAATACTTCAAACGGAATTACAATCTGGTGCGAAATACCGCTTTTGAACGAAATCACTCAAGCGAAATACTGGTTTCAAGCGAAATTAAGATCTGATTCCGTGCGAAATACCACTGACGTCATCCAATCCGAGAACATTTTTAAACGAAATTACCAATTTTATCAAGTTTTAAGTCCAATTCTTTCAAGGATTCATTAAAACACTGTTTCGCATGTAATGTGTGAAATTCAATCCATTTTGTCCGTAAAATTTTGTTAATTTTGAAAAAGAAGGTGTAGAAGTCAGAAATATGATAAAATCAAGCTGAACTCTTCCTCCTGAGCTCTGATACCAGTTGTAGGATCGTTGTGCGACCTGAATGAGTCGTTCAGAAGAGTTTGGATCCGAATCAAAGGCGGAATTCAGAGAAACGGACTTGTTGACAGCTTGATTCAATTATAATGTCTCTTGTATTGATATAATAGTCTTACAGCACCTGGAGACAATTCGGCAGAGCTTCGCTACTCAGATCCAAAAGTTACAAATGACAAACCATGCTTCAATATATATAGGTGTGCTAATTTCGCTTGAAATGGTCAAGGTTAATTTCGTGTGAAATGGTCATTGACTATTTCATGCGAAATAGCTACAACTCACACAATACTCGGTTTCTAGCATCCTGAGCACTGGTTTATCCTATCTTGTTACATGACTCGATACAAGACGAAATCGACAGACATAGTGCACTAACAATTAGGGAATACCCCCCCCCCCTTGAGTTTTAGGGGCCCTGATCCTGATTCCAACTGTTCTGAAAATTTTAGGGGTCATGCAGTATCACTTGGGGGTCTTATTAGGGTTTCCTATTAGACATAATAACATAAGAAATAGTAATTTTAATGAGAGTTATTACAGTTATTGCTGTTGTCAGGCCTTTTCTGAGATTGACTGGCACTGGTTGCTTTGACAGTATCGTTCCATTTGCACTTGTTATCACTAGTAGGTGTGGTAGCTGTAGCAGTAGAGGTAGTAGCAGATTTACGAGGCGGCAATGAACCACGCTCGACCTCTTGGTCAGTAATCTTATGTGCCAAACGGATGATCTGGGGCAGATTGTTATGGTTTGCAGCAGTGACATACCCCTTTACAGCTGGTGCTAGGCCCTTGAGATACAACTCAATTCGTCGATGTGGAGGTCGAGACAGGTTAGGGCACAAAATTGCTAGCTCGTGAGATCGTTTCGTGTAAGCCTCGATCTCGGATCCTTCCATCTTCAAATCGTAGAACTCGTTCTTGAGCTTCTGAATCTCATCACGAGGACAGTACTCCTCCCGCATTAGCTCCTTGAAATCATCCCAAGTAGTGGCGTTAGCCATCTTGATACCCAACATTTGCACCTGGGCATTCCACCAACTTAAGGCACCATCCTCCAAAGTGTCGGTAGCGTACTTCACTCGGTCCCCCACGGGAAAGTTACACATAGCGAACACTGATTCAGATTTCTCAAACCAACACAATAACCCCACAGCCCATTCAGTCCCACTGAACGTCTGTGCCTTACAATCCATGAATGTCTTGAATGTGCAGGCAGGCGGATTGTTCTGATGCGCTGGCTGACCTAATGGACGAAAGAAAATACAACACAGGGGTAAGAGTTGTGCACACGACACAAGATTAAAGAGTATTCGGCACATTTCATACCAGCTTGGTAGGCTGCCAAAGCCTCAGCCACACGTGTGTTGATTAAGTTTGTCAGCTCAGCTTGGGTCATCGAGATGTGACCACGTCCATGACCTCGTCCACTCATGATTCTATATAAGGAGAGGGAACAAATTTAAGAGTCAAGATGAGGTAAGAGTCAAGTCTCACGTTGAAATCTATAAACTACCTAGTTTACACACAATAGGGCAGAACTCTTCTCACACTCGTTAAGCCTCAATGGGACTTACATGCACCTCACGTTATTATTATGTGTGCACCAAGGCCGGCCCAATGGGCTTCCGACCCTAGGCACAGGCCTAGGGCCACCCAATTTTAAAGGCCTCCAATTTTGTTGTGGATTTTTTCTGTAGTAGGCCCATTTTTTGTTTTAAAGCAATAGCCCATAACGTGAAAGGCCCGTCCAAAGTCCAAACTATCCACACACAAAAGCCTCACACACGCGCAGATGAATTGAATGAAGAAAGAAAGGTCGCTGCAGAATTAGGGTATCGAACAGTCGCTGCAGAATGAGAGTATCGATTATCGAACAGGCGCTGGCCGCAGATGGAAGGTCGGTAAGTAATTAACGGCTCTTTTTTTCTTTTTAACATCTACATCTTCCATTTGATTACAAACTGTTCTCTATTACAAGCAAACCAAACCATTTGATACTTTGATTAAATCAGACGTTGATTGATTCGGTTAAATCAGTTCTTCCATTTGATTACAAACAGTTATTCGATTACGAAAATATATGTTGTTCGATTAAATCAGTTCTTCGATTCAGTGCTTTGATTTGTGGCAGTTGCAGGCATTGATTAATTTGTGGCAGACGACAGACGTTGATTGATTCGGGAATTTGGGCTTATTCAGTTCTTCGATTTGTTGCAGTGTGGGTGTGGCACAGGTTAGTCTGATATCCTCATTCTTCTTTCATATGTTGCTATTTTTCTGAATCAAGTTGTTGTATAGGGAATTAGTGCTTATTTGTTGAACTGATCCTGTTATTTAGGCACTAGGCTTGGTTGTTTGTCTATTTAATTTGTTGTTTAGGGAATTAGGGTTCATTATCAATCTCTTAAATAGATTTATATTTTATCAATGTCAAATCGAATTAGAACTTTTGAATCCGGTCATTCAAAAAGGCAAAAAAACGTAAACAAGAAGCTTTAATTAAACGGTTTAGCTATTATGTCAATTGAAAGATTTTTTAGAAGAACTTGATTACGATTCTTTCATCAAACAATTTGTCTCGGTTAAACCTAGAAAAATCAATTTTATTTAAACGTATACTTAATTTATAAAAAACATACAACCTTCAACAAAAAAAAAAAAATTAACTTCGCCAACTTTAAACTTTTTAGTTTATAATTGCCGGTCCCAAGCCCGGGTAAAGGAGGAGGGTTTTGTTACTAAATATGTTGAAAGGGTAATTTTGCAAAAAAAAAAGGCCTCCACTTCGAAGTTCGCTTAGGGTCTCCAAAAACCTAGGAACGGCCCTGGTGTGCACCCATAATAATAAGGCAATTTGCATGCTTATCTCAGTGCCTCTTAACTTGCTCTAGAAGTTTTCCCCGCATTCAAGTAGCAAAACAGAAGGTATTACAGGATTACGAATCACAAAAGTCGAAGAGTAGTATCACACTATCAAATCACCATAGTATCTAGTATGTCGTTTCATTCAAGCTGTGAGTGTGTGACTACTAAACAAGTAATGCATAAAGTAAACAGAAGACGAACCTTGCAATCTGGAGCTGAGTGTCATGGTCGATTTTCGAAGTTGTTCGGTTATAGGCTAGTTTTATAAAAACGTTTTAAAACCTAGTTCACTATAACCAGTGGCTCTGATACCAAACTGTCACACCCCCAAAATACCATATGCGGAATCACCGCGGGACATGTAATGTACCAGGATCCAAGCCACCCTTAAGGTATTAGTTCACGCCCGTCCTCCCCGGTACGGTGTGAGGGTGCCAAACCTAATAGCGCTATCAACTAATAACCTCGTTGCCTCCCCGGCAACTAATCGGTAGATGTAAGGGGTCTTATATGATAGAAATGAGTGTAATAACCAACATCCCAATAACCTGACATTCCTCCCCGGAACTTTACCCGATATCCTTCCCCGGGATGCATGCTTGGAAAAAGAGCAGTGAACTCACCTTGGTTTGCTCGGTTTGTTTAGTTACCCGTTTCCAAGTTAATCAATCAACCCTAACGTGGTTACCAATGAATATCAGTTTCACGATTTAACAAGTTATTGCTTTCACATAGGTTGCATCATACATAACAGTTCACAGTACATCAGTTGGCCAGTATAACTTTCTAGTACAAGTTCACATCTCATGTGTTTAACACAAGTTACACATAACATAACAGGTTGGTTTGCTATACCCACTAGTCGAACTATATTTCTCATCCTCATTGGCATATCACAAAGATTGTATACACACACGTATTTATCAACAATTCATGCACCTACTGTTCAGTTCACATACTTACCCGACGAAAGGCCATGGTGACGAAAGGTTATCTTTCATCGGGATGTTTATTGGCGAAACTCCTATGTTTCGTCGACATGCGATGTGGCGAAACTCCTATGTTTCGTCGACATGTGATATGGCGAAACTCCTATATTTCGTGGAGTTGACAGTTACAGATCCAATGATCACAATTTGAGATGTTCTAGAACCCTAATCATCATCGACACCATAATCATAGATCGATCATTCAGTTCTCAAATATCAACAACATGCAACAAGTGCTTTAATAATTCAAATGCACATATTGTTTTGGTAAAAAATTACCGAAGCAATTAAGTGATCAAATTAGTTAAGTGAGGTAGTGTGCTAGAAATGAGTGTCGAAAATATGTTAATCAAATTAATTGCAAAAACAGTTTCAGGATACGGCTCAGGATATAGAGCTGTATCTGTGATCAAACAATGAGCAAAAAAGTAAAGGTTGACACGTGATGTACGAGGAAAGCCCTTGATCAATCTAGATCGCCGGCACAAAACCTCGGGAGCTGACAATCGCAGCTGCCTTGTTCTTCTATTACTTCAAATATTAGGATACAGTGCAGGATGTGATGCGGATCAACTAGGTGTTACAATGTAATTCGAGTACAAGTGTTGGTGTATAGTGTTTGCTAGCAGCTAGAGAGTAAAGTGTGCGAAAGAGTGTGTGTGTAAAGTTGCGTGCCTTAATCTGATCTGCCCCATCTATTTATAGTAAAAGAAATATAACAAACTACCTTATTAAACCGGGATCCGGCGGATATTCCCCACTTGAACGGTGTAGACCTGGTCTTTCGGGCCCAACGTCTCTCAAATAACTGGTTTGCCCGAGTCTCTAGGAGAAGAAGTCCATCTAACCGTTAGTGACCTACAACTTCTTACCTGCACGTGGTCAATTTAGTTAACACCAGGATATTGCCCAGGATGTTACCAATATCCCAGTCCAGTATCCTGATCATAAGCAAACAATCAAAAGCAGGATATTAGTCAAGATATATACGCTCAGAAAATGACCCATAACAATTGTCCCCAAATATATCTGTTGGTATACCAATCCAACGGATATATTTTAAAAATCCTATCTCGTAAATCAAGGCAATTAAATCGAGATGACGGTCAAGATTACACCATAACTTCCAACGCGCTTTTAACTCGATGGAGATCTACAACGCTCCTATATCTTCTCTTTTCTTGTTTGAAAAGCAGATATCTCCAACGGAGTCTCCAGGTAATTCCCTAATTCTTCTTCATTTCCTGTCAATCTCTTTTCCTTTACTTGCAATGGCTGCCAGAACTTATTCTCAAACCGGCGAATCATCCGAAACCTTCATTCAGCAGAATCTTCTTAAAAATCCTGAGAAAGAGGTCTGTGCTTTTGATAATGCAGACATTGCGGCCCTGAGAGCTTCCGGTGCTTTCCCCGATGGCACGGTCTTTAGACCATTTGATCGGTCAATTCGATCAGATGTTTCTTCTGCTGACTGGGTCTGCTTCCCGGTATACCCTTTCTCGCTAGGTCTTCGGTACCCTTTCCCCGAATTTATGATGCAATTCTTCCGGACTACCGGTATCTCCTTTGCCCAAACCATGCCCATGGTCTGGAGGGTATTAATCGTGCTCAACCAAATTAAAAACCTTCACTGTCCCGACCTTTATATCGAAGATATGCCAATCGCTTACCGCCTCCGATCCCACGGTTCTAGCCGGTTTTTGCTTTTTTCAACTTCTAACAAATCCCTTATTCTTAAAGCTACCAAAAACGAAGACGGATGGCAACGCAAGTTCTTCTTCGTCAAACGAGACTCCATTGATGAGGGTGCTAGCCTTCCGGTGGAGTGGTTAACCACCGGTAGGATCATGAATGTCCCCAGGTACTTCTAGACTTTTATCTTTTGCTAATTGTTTTGGTCAAAAATCAAGCAATGATAATGCAACCAAACTTTCTGTTGTGAGGTGTGATGCTTGAATCAATGAACAATACTAAGGATCACTCTGAAATGTAATGAACAAGTGACACAAAGATTTATACGAGGAAAAAGCCCTTGATCAATGAATGATCTCCGGCATAAAAAACCTCGGGTGATGGAAACTACCGATCACCAACTCAGATTAAACAAGAAATGTATCAATACTTCGGATGATAGCGAGCTAGTTACAAGGATCACTATAGTGTAATGTGCAAAAATGTGTGTAATCGCCAAGTGAATTGTCGAGAGCTGGTGAGAGCAGTTGCGAGTGCGTGTGTTAAGCTAAAAATAGCCAAGTGTTTTTATTTAGCTCGCTATCCCCTTTTAAAAATGGAAAATATCTAAGCTAACAAATTGTCCGCATTTTATGCAAGTCCTCCACGACCTCCATAACGTTCATTTCAGCCATGCACGTGCGGAATAAATATGGAATATCCTCCAGGAATATCGCCAATACCAAGTCCAAGCTCGTACTCCTGCAAAACAACTTCATATTCAAAGCAGACAATCGTTAGTATAAGGATCCTGATGATGATCCATGATCCTGATCCTACAATACTTTCTGAGGATCACCAATTCAGACAGAATTGAGGATCACTAAGCCCAACAGTAAATGAGGATCACTGATCATTGGAAAATCCTCCCCTAACAATTGCCCCCAAAATATAAGGAGTAATTTGTAAATAAACGAGTTATATTTTCTTGTTCTTATCCGTAACCAACTAACGGATATATAGCCGTTGTAATCGAACTATCCGTTGCCATCCTGACGTCACTGAAGTGACTACCCTGCAAGATCATCATTATAAATTGAAGTCAGAGATAAGGGTTAGAGAGCATTTAAATTCGTGCGTTTCCTCCTTTAAATCCTCATTCGAAGATCCAATAAGGTAATTCTCTCTCCTTTCTTTCTTCATCTTCTTTCTCTGTTCCTTCTTTCCTCATCTTTATCTGCGATCAAGATGATGATGAGATCTTCGCCGGCTAAGGATCACCATAAGGACAGTCCCCTGATGTCCCAAGAGATCATCAAAGATTCTGCGAAAGAAAGATGTTGCTTTACCGATCCACAGATGGACAGAATCCGCCATTGCTTCCCGGCGAACACCGTTTTCAAACCATTTGATCCCATCGTCCTGAGTGACTATGTTTCTGAAACCTGGGTGGCTTTTCCGGTCACACCATTTACAATAGGATACTCATATCCTTTTCCAGATTTCACCCAATCCTTCTTCTCTCTTACCGGCTACTCCTACATTAAAGCGATGCCAATGATCTGGAGGGTCTTATATACCCTTGAAAGGATCATTGAACATGAAGGAATTGATCTGGGAATGTCGGAGTTTACAGAGATGTATGACCTTGTTAGCCATGGATCCCACCGATATCTACTCAAACATAAACCTGGTGAAGAACACCCCATCTTCAAAGCCACTAAGAATGACACCAACTGGAAACGGCGATTCTTCTTTGTCAGAAGGGATTCTCTCCCTGATGGAAAGGATCTGCCTAGAAAATGGACCACCCATGGTAGGATAGAGGATCCTTAGAAGGATCACCAGATGACCTTGTTTTTGCTGAGGATCACTAACATCCTTTTGTTTCTATTTTGCAGCTATCACTGTCGCACACCTTATTTCAACACCTGCAACGAAGGAAAGGCTTGCTGCTTTTCGGAGGCTTGATCCTGAAATAAGATCATTTAAAGCAAATACCCAGGATTCTCAAGAGGTATCCTCAGGTACCGTCATAATGTCAAGTAAGTATCCATGTTTATATGTAATTAAATGCTTAAATTAAAATGAAATAAGGATACTTATCTGTTTTTGAATGTGTAGGTGTTGGAAAATCATCGAAGTCTGCTACCAGTTTCAGTGTCACCGATCTCACCACTGTTGGTCCCAGGTCTGGGAAGAAAAAAGTTGTTGCTAGCCCAAGTACTGCCATCCCCAAGCCTACTGCTTCCAAAGGAAAGAAGAGGAAAGACTCTGAGGCTGACAATCTAGAAGGCCTGCCTCTAATTCGCCACCAGTTCCTTGAGTACTTTGCCGATGTAAGGATCACTAACTTAACTTAGTTATCCTGCCCACTTGAGGATCATGTTATCCTAAGCTTTATATTGTCTTTTTGCAGAAATTCGCTGAAATTGAGGATTACGTAGGCAGTGTTGAAGAAGTTGAGCAAAAGTGCGTGGATCTCCAAAAGATGATGCTGGCCAAGGATAAGAAGATTGCCTCCCTTGAAAATGATGTCAATCTGGTGAAGAGGGAACTTGTCTTGGCTCACATTACTGCTGATCAGGAGAAAAATGAGATCACCAATGATGCTAAAATCTCCGCTGCCATTGCTATGTACAAAACCCAGTTGCGGATGGCCCAAGAAGCTCTGGATCCTGACTTTGACAAGAGCAGCTGGGACGTAGAGGGCTGGAAGGCTAGATTGGCTGAGCTGGATGATGAAGAAGAGGTCTTAGCAATCGAGGCTGGCGGCAGTGGAGTCAAGGATCAGGTGGATGATGCTGGAGCTGGAGGAGATGGTGATGCAGCAAAGGTGTAAGCTGCAGGGATGGGCGATGAAGGACATTTCTAGACGTAGCCGGAGCCCATTTTTTTTAGAATTTGGTAGTTTTATTTTGGTTATGGTGTTTTGAAACAATCTTGGGGTTGTAATAACTTTAGACAATAGTTTCTAGGGTGAAGGATCATGGATCCTTGAACAATAGGCAGGATAATGGGTGGTGGATGGATCCTCTGTTTGGGGGATGAAGCCACTCGCTATCCTTCCGTCTTTTATTTCCTGCACTACAAAGACCCGTAAACAATGGACACCCTTTGCCAACCCTTGTGGACGGGCCACGTTTTGCTGGTAGAAACGTGGGTTGGCAATTTTGACAACCTTAAAGGGTTTAATCTTTTGTGAATAAGATAACTTTAACTTTTTGGCTATCTCCCGTGTTGCTATCCTCGTTAGTACTTTACTTTTCAATTGTTGTGGTATTCATTTTGTCTGAATTTATTAAGTAAATAAATATCTTCAAAAAGTTTAGAATATAATCAAGGATCATATATCCTTTAGTTGGTAAGTTCTGAAAAGTAATATAGTTTAAGGATCATAAGTTTAGTTGTCAAAGGATAAGGGTCACTCAAATGAATAATGAATAAAATCAAAATAGTTAAGGATCATACCTGAGAATCCAAGTTAGGATCCTATCCTTCAACACTTATAATTAGGATAACCAAAAGACAAACCTTGGTAGAAGGTAAGGATCAAGGATCCTTGGTCATTTAGCTTCAAAAACCTGAAATAGGATACAACTTGGGACTAAGCCAATATAAGATGAAAGTTAGTAACTGGGGACAAGCCCAACAATTCTGGGGACAAGCCCAATATACTGGGGACAAGCCCAAAGGATAACTGGGGACAAGCCCAAAGGAACGTGTGTCAGCTGGAGTATGGCCCTCACTGGCGACTATCCAAACTTAGTGACATGAAAATGCCAAAACCTTAGCTAACGTGAAAACGTTAGAAACCTTAGGAACGGATGTATGGTACGTCTACCATTATACGTAGGATCCTGAATATAGCCAGTACAATGGAATTGTCAGCCCCTAAAGCGAGTACTGGTCCCAATGCCATGAACTATACCAGGATCATCGTGCGCTACTGGCGAAACTGGGGACAGGCCCAAACTGGGGACTAGCCCAAATAACTGGGGTCAAGCCCAAATAACTGGATACTTCTGTGGATACTCAATCCTTTGTTAACGATACCTGAACCTTCAAAACTCAGAATCAAGTGAAAGGAGAATAAAGGATGCAGGATCCTTATCCTTATATAAGATAATTAATGAATGAAATAGTTTGAGATTAGATCATTACCAAAATGAGGATCATCGGTCCTGTAAGAATCCTTCAAGGATACTTGTCAGATAAGGATCATGGATCCTCGTTACATGAAGTATTTCTTTAAGTGGACAGCATTCCAAGCTCTTGGTAGCAAGTCACCTTCCATTGTTAGCAATCGATATGCCCCCTCTCCTGCCTCAGCTTCGATCAAGTAAGGGCCTTCCCACTTTGGTGCCAATTTTCCATCAGAAGGATTGGTAGTATTCTGAAATGCTTTCCTTAACACCATATCTCCAACTTGGAATTTCCTGATCCTGACATTTTTGTTGTAGGCTCCAGCCATCCTTTGTTGATAACTGGCCATCCTTGTCCTTGCCAAATCCCTGAGTTCTTCTATAGTATCCAAGTCTTGAACCAAGTTTTCAGCATTTTCTTCAGGATCACGAATGCTTGTTCTTGCAGTAGGAACCACCATCTCTGTAGGGATCACTGATTCTACCCCAAATACCAAAGAGAATGGAGTTTGGCCAGTGGCATTCTTGGGAGTTGTCCTATCAGCCCATAGTACATAAGGTAGTTCTTCTGCCCACTTTCCTTTCTTGGATCCAAGCTTTTTCTTCAAATTGTTGATAATGATCTTGTTGGATGATTCTGCCTGACCATTAGCTTGTGGGTGGACTGTTGTTGATGTTATCATCTTAATCCCCCAGCTGTCACAAAAGTTAGTAGTTATATTCCCAATAAACTGGGATCCATTATCACAGACAATTTCAGAAGGGATACCAAATCTAGTAATAATGTTTCTCTTAATAAAGGATATCACTTCTTTTTCTCTGACTTGAGCAAAGGCTTCAGCCTCTATCCACTTGGAGAAGTAATCAGTCATAGCAAGCATGAATACTTTTCCACCAGGTGCCTTAGGAAGCTTACCAGCTATATCCATTCCCCACCTCATAAATGGCCAAGAAGAAGATATAGGATGCAAAAGTTCTGCTGGTTGGTGAAGGATATTACTGTGTCTCTGACAAGGATCACACTTCTTGGCATACTCCATAGCATCCTTCTTCATAGTAGGCCAATAGTATCCTGTCCTCAGGATCCTTGAGAATAATGCCCTGCCCCCAGTGTGGTTTCCACAATCTCCTTCATGGAAATCCTTTAGGACTTCTTGGATTTCAGGATCCTCAATGCATCTTAGATATGGACCTGCAAGAGATCGTTTATACAACATATTATTCAATATTGTAAATTGAGATACCTTGATTTTGAAAGCCCTAGGGTTTGCTCCTGTAGGAATCTCTCCATGTTGTATGTATTTCATAATTGGAAGGATCCATGATCCTGCATGAGATTGTGTATCATCAGTAGGGACAATAGCAAAATCCTCTCCTATCTCCATAGCTACATGATCCTCGATAGCAGGGGTTAGAATGTGGATAATAGGGATCTTGATATCCTCCGGGATCTTCAAGGATGATCCTAGATTGGCTAATGCATCAGCCTCTGCATTCTCTTCCCTTGGTACCTGTGTCAAACTAAAGGAAACAAAAGAGAGTGCCAATTCTTTGACTATCTCTAAATATTTGATTAGCTTTTCACCTTCAACAACATAGGATCCATTAAAGTGATTAGTGATTAATAATGAATCTACATGTACCTCAAGATACCTGATCCTCATATGCTTAGCAATTTGCAAACCAGCTATCAAGGCTTCATACTCAGCCTCATTGTTGGTAGTTTGAAATTCACAAGCTATGGAGTGGGGTATTATGTCCCCCTGTGGCGATTTTAGTAGTATTGCAAGCCCTGTTCCTTTTACATTAGAGGCTCCATCAGTGAAGAGTATCCAAGGATCCTTAGTTTCTTCAAGCTGTTGGACTTCTAACTCAGCTTCCTTTTGCAAATCACTACTAAAATCTGCCACAAAGTCCGCTAAGGCTTGGGATTTGATGGCAGTCCTTGGTTCATATCTTATATCATATGCACTAAGCTTCACTGCCCACTTAGCCATCCTTCCTGACATTTCAGGTTTCCTGAGAACATTCTTAATTGGAAAATTAGTCTTAACAATAATGGCATGAGTCTCAAAATAATGTCTTAATTTAGTAGATGCCATAATTAATGCAAGGATAAGTTTCTCTAAGTGTGAATACCTGGATTCAGCATCAAGTAAACTCTTACTTACATAATAAACAGGATGTTGTGTACCTTGGTGATCCTTAACAAGGACCGCACTTACTGCCTTTGAGGATACTGCTAAGTATAAGGATAATATATCCCCTTTTTCTGGTTTCATCAAGGCCGGGGCTGAGGATAGTTAATCCTTAAGAGCTTTGAGGGCACTTTCATGCTTCTCAGTCCATTCAAATTTCTTGTTCTTCCTCAGGATGTCATAGAATTCCTTGCACTTTTCTGAGGATTTGGATATGAACCTGTTCAAGGCTGTGATTCTGCCTGTCAATCTTTGCACATCCTTAGCATTGGCAGGAGATTTGATATTCACAATAGCCTTGATTTGCTCCGGACTTGCTTCAATGCCCCTCTTTGTCACCATATAGCCTAAGAATTTACCTGCCTTAACACCAAAATGGCACTTGGAAGGATTTAGTTTCATGTTAAATTTATCAAGGACATTGAATGCTTCCTCCAAGTCTTTAAGGTGATCCTCAGCTTTCTTGGACTTAACCACCATGTCATCTATATAGACTTCCATAGTGTGTCCAATTTGTTCCTTGAACATCATATTGACTAGGCTTTGATAAGTAGCACTTGCATTCCTTAGTCCAAATGGCATAGCAATATAACAGTATATACCAGTTGGGGTCATAAAGGCTGTATCCTCTTGATCGGATGGTTCCATCTGAATTTGCTGAAATCCAGATGAAGCATCCATAAAAGTCAACAACTCATGACCCGCGGTAGCATCCACCATGGAGTCAATGTGGGGTAATGGGAAAGGATCCTTGGGACATGCCTTATTTAAATCAGTAAAATCGACACATACCATCCACTTTCCATTTTTCTTTTGAACAACAACCACATTGGCTAACCATCTTGGATACTTAACCTCTTTTATCATACCTGCCCGAAGTAGTTTATCTACTTCTTCCTGGATAATAGCATTCCTTTCAGGTGCAAACTTCCTCCTCTTTTGATGTATAGGCTTGAATGACCTGTCAATGCCAAGCTTATAAGTAATCATATCCTTAGATATACCTGTCATGTCTTCATGCTTCCAGGCAAATGTAGTTTCCTTCTTTTAAGGAAGGATACTAGATCCTGTTCAATTTCGCTAAGAATCCCTGATCCTATGAAGATCCTGGATTCAGGATCATGAGGATCCATGAGGATTTCCTTTACATCCTGCTCTCTTGCCTCCAAGACATCTCTTGAAGGATACTTTAATTGCTATTGCTCCCTTGGTCTTGAGGCTGGCTTCATTGATGATGTATAACAATTCTTAGCCTCTTGTTGATCACTCTCAATTTTCACCACTCCCCATGGACTTGGAAGCTTTACACACTGATGATAGGTGGATGGGACTGCCTTCATATCATGTATCCAAGGCCTGCCAAGGATAACATTGCAACAAGATAAGCAATCTATAACACAAAATTTTTGATAAGAATGCAATCCTTCAATATAGATTGGGAGTTTGATGTCCCCCAATGTATTCTTAGTTTCCCCACTAAATCCCACAAGTACTGAGGATCATGGGACAATATCAAACTCCGGGATATTCATCTTCTTGAGGACATCAAGCTGAATGATGTTCACAGAGCTTCCTCCATCTATAAGGATCCTGCGAACAAAGTGGTTAGAAATAAATAATGTAATTACAAGACCATCATGATGAGGATCCTGGACATCAACACGATCATCCTCATCAAAGGTAATGACTTTATCCTAGGTAACAACGGAGGTCCGGACGGGTCTGTCTCCATTATCCATCTTGGTTTCCTTAGCATGTCTTTTTGCTGCTGAAAAGGAGGTACCACAAATGTCTGATCCACCGGATATGAAGTTTATAACTTGTGCATCTGCTGGAGGAGCAGGAGCCCTTTCCGGGATCCTTTCAGGATCCTGGATCCTTGACTTTTTTCGTCCCAAAAGTTCCTTCAAATGCCCCTTGCTCAACAAGTAACCAATTTCCTTTCTTAGTGCAATACACTCTTCAGTGAGATGCCCGAAGTCCTCATGATATGCACACCACTTGGACTTATCCTTTGTAGCAGCTGGTTTATCACTTTTTCTCGGCCACCTAGCTTTCTCACCTAGATTCTGCATTGCAAGGATTAGTTCATTGTTATCAACAGAAAAACAGTATTCGGAAATAGGAGGATAATCCTCATCATCCTCTTCTTGATCCACTGCATGCACGTTTTGGTTATCAGACTTGTTGTAGGACTTTGATTTGTTGTTCCTGAAGTAGGATCCTTGCTTTTCCTGTTTTGAGGATCCTGTCAATCTCTCCTGGATCCTTTTGTCATCCTCTAGACGGATGAACCTAAGGGCCCTGGTTCTTACTTCATCAAGATTCCTGCATGGGGTCATAACAAGATCATCATAGAACAATGAATCCCTAAGCAATCCCATTTTGAAGGCTTCTACAGCCGTAGCAATATCTAGGTTAGGGATATCTAAGGATTGTTTACTAAACTTAGTGATATAATCTCTAAGTGATTCATTTTGACCTTGTGTTACCCTATATAGATCACTAGTTAATCGTTCAAACTTTCTACTACAAGAGAATTGACTATTAAACAAATTAACTAGATTAGCAAATGAAGTAATAGAGTAAGGGGGAAGACTTAGCAGCCATTTAAGAGCAGATCCTGTGAGTGTGGATCCAAATCCCTTGCATAGACATGCTTCTTTTAACCTCTCAGGAATTGGATTGATCTCCATCCTCTCCCTGTATTGAGCCATATGCTCCTCTGGATCCGTTGAACCATCATACAGCTTCGTGGATGGTATCTGGAATCTTTTGGGTATCTCAGCATCACAAATAGGTGGTGTAAAGCGAGATATCCTATGGCTACCATCTGAAATTTCAGGAATGGGTTTGACCACTCCTGGTACACTGGATATCATGTCCTTGAGCTTCTGTAACTTCCTGGCCATAGCCTGATTGATACCTGTATCCTGCATAGAGCCATGGTTAGTGTTATATGAATTATTAAAAGTGTTAACTCCCACAGGATTCGTGTTTGGAATTCCAGATGTGAATCCATATTGACGAGACTCTGGTATGATTGAAGGACCAGAGGAAGCAATGGTTTGCATTGGTATGAAGTCTCCTTGATGAACATCCGAGCTCGGGGGCTGCATACTGTTTTGGTCAAAAATCAGACGAGGATAATCTAACCAAACTCTCTGTTATGGGGTATGATGCTTGAATTGGTAAACAACAATGAGGATCACTATGAAATGGATTGCACAGGGGACACAAAGATTTATACGAGGAAAAAGCCCTTGATCAATGTATGATCTCCGGCATAAAAAACCTCGGGTGATGGAAACTACCGATCACCAACTCAAATTAAACAATAATCCTTTTTACAACTTTGGATGATAGCGAGCTAAATACAAGGATCACTATAGTGTATCGTGTAGAAACGTATGAAAAATGCTAAGTGTTTTGCCGAGAGCTGGTGAGTGTAGTTGTACGAGTGTGTGTAGCCAAAAAATAGCCAAGTGTTGTCTAATTAGCTCGCTACCCCTTTTAAATTTAGTAAAATATCTAAATAACTAACTATCCGCAATTCATGCCTTCTCCCCACGATCTCCATAACGTTCACCATGGTCAAGCACGTGCGGAATAAACGTGGAATATTCTCCAGGAACGTTACCAAGACTAAGTCCAAGCTGGTACTCCTGCAAAACAATAACGAAATCATAGCAAACAATCATTAGTATAAGGATCCTTAGGACGATCCATGATCCTGATCCTGAAGCACTTCTAAGGATGATTAACTGACACAGAAGTAAGGATCACCAAGCAGGATAATAATTGAGGATCACGGGTCATTAAGAAATCCTCCCCTAACAATTGCCCCCAAAATATAAGGAGTAATATTGTAAATAAACGAGTTATATTTTGTTGATCTTATCCGCAACAAACTAACGGATAAATAGCCGTTAAGATCGAACTAGCCGTTGCAAACCTGACGTCACTGAAGTGACTATCCTACAAATCATCATTATAAATAGGAGTTAGAGATAAGATCAATTTGCATTTGAATCCAAGAGAAACTCCCTTTAAATTCTCAACCGAAGATCAACCAGGTATCTCTTTTCCTATTTCTCCTTCTCTTACTCTGTTTTTCTTTCTTTACCAACATCACGTTAAGAATAATGCTCCGGTCCTCCCCCGCCAAGGATCACCAGAAGGATAGCCCCTTGAAGAGTCAAGGGATCATCAAAGATTCAGCGAATGAGAGGTGTTGCTTTACTGATCCACAAGTAGATAAGATCCGGTACTGCTTTCCGGCGAACACCTTTTTCAAACCCTTCGATCCCACTGTTCTGAGCGACTATATTTCTGAGACATGGGTAGCTTTTCCTGTTACCCCATTCACCATAGGATACACCTATCCTTTTCCAGCCTTTACCCAATCCTTTTTCTCCCTTACCGGCATCTCCTACATCCAAGCTATGCCGATGATCTGGAGGGTCTTATATACCCTTGAAAGGATCATAGAGCAGGAAGGGATTGATTTAGGAATGTCAGAACTAGCAGAGATGTATGATCTCACGACGTTTGGATCCCACCGATATCTGTTTAAGCGAAAACCCGGTGAAGAACACCCCATTTTTAAAGCCACCAAGAACGATACAAACTGGAAACGACATTTTTTCTTTGTCAGAAGGGATTCTATTCCAAACGGAAAGGATCTACCAAGGAAGTGGTCCACCCATGGTAGGACAGAGGATCCTGAGAAGGATCACCAGATAGTCTTGTTTTTGTATAAGGATCACTAACACCCTTTTGTTTTATGTTATGCAGCTGTCACTGTTTCACACCTCATACCATCACCTACCACCAAGGAAAAGCTTGCTGCTTTTAGAAGGCTTGAACCTGTAACAAGATCATTCAAGACAGACACCCAGGATTCACAAGAAGTATCCTCAGGTTCTATCACCATGTCAAGTAAGTATCATGTTCTTTGTATAGTTAAAGACTTAAATAAATAATTAAATAGAAATAGGATAAGGATACTTATCTGTTTTGAATGTGTAGGTGCCGGAAAAGCTTCCAAGCCTGCCTCCCAGTTCAACATTGCCGACCTTGACACTGTTCGATCCAGAAAGAACAAGGCCACTGCCAGCCCTAGTGTCTCCATCCCCAAGGCACCCACTAAAGGAAGGGGTGGCAAGAAGAGGAAGACTTCTAAGATAGAGGATCTACAAGGCCTGCCACTGATCCGCCACCAGTTCCTTGAATACTTCAATGACGTGAGGATCACCAATTCTGTCTAGGTATCCTACTTATTTGAGGATCACCTGATCTTGAACTGCTTTGTCTTTTTTGCAGAATTTTGCTGAGATTGAAGACTACGTGGGGAGCGTTGAGGAGCTGAATAAGAAGATTGCTGACCTCCAACAAGTTGCAGTGCTCAAGGATCTTAAGATTGCTGATCTCGAAAAAGCCCTTCAAGATGCCAAGACTCAGACAGCTAAAATCTTGATCGACATTGACTACGAGAAGCATGATCTCATAGAAGGTGCAAAGGTCTCCGCTGCCATCACAATGTACAAGACAAAACTGAAGATGGCCCAGGAAGCTCAAGATCCTGACTTCGACAAAAGCAGCTGGGATGTTGAAGGCTGGAAGGCGAGGTTAGCTGATCTGGAAGATGATGAGGAGGCTGAGGAGGTTTTGGCGATCGAGGCTGGAGGCAGTGCGAAGGATCTGGTGAAGGATACCGAAGCTGGAGGGGATGAAGATGCAGCGAAGGTGTAGGCTGCATGATTGGGCAATGATGGACATTTCTAGACGTAGCCGGAGCCCAATTTTTTAAATTCGGTAGTAGTTTGTTTTGTGGTTGTGCTGTTTTAAAACAATGATGGTCTGTATTTGAACAATAGTTTTAGGATTAAGGATCTAGGATCCTTTGGATAATAGGTAGGATTACAAATGGTGGAGGGATCCTCTGTTTGGGGGATGAAGCCATTGTGATCCTGCCGCCTTTGATTTCCTGCACTTGCTATAACCGCATTAACAATGGACACCCGTTGCCAACCCATGTGGACGGGCCACGTTTTGCTGGTAGAAACGTGGGTTGGCAATTTTGACAACCTCCGACGGTTAAACCTTTGTTAATAAAGTAACTTTAATCTTTTTTGGTTTTTCTTGTGTTGTTATCCTTGTTTGTCCTTTTAATTTTCAATTGTTTTGATGTACACTTGTCTGAGTAAGAAAAGTTGAACAAATTAGATATCCTAAAAAAAAATTTAGGATATGATCTAGGATCCAATATCCTATAGTTGAAAAATTCCAAAAAGTGGTATATTTTAAGGATCATGAGTTCAGTTGTCAAAGTATAAGGGTTATTCAAATAATCAATGAATAAAATCAAAATAGTTAAGGATCATACCTGGGGATCCAAGTTAGGATCCTAACCCTTAATACTATAACCAGGATAACCATAGGACAAACCTTAGTAAGAGGTAAGGATCAAGGATCCTTGGTTGTTTAACTTCGAAGACCTGAAATAGAACATAACTTGGGACTAAGCCATTATAAGATAAAAGTTAGCAACTGGGGACAAGCCCAAAGGATAACTGGGGACAAGCCCAAAGATAACTGGGGACAAGCCCAAGGATAACTGGGGACAAGCCCAAGGATAACTGGGGACAAGCCCAAAGATCGTGTGTGAACTGGAGTATGGCCCTAACCGGCTACTATCCAAACTTAGTGGCATGAAAATGCCAAAACCTTAGCTAACGTGAAAACGTTAGAAACCTTAAGAACGGATGTATGGTACGTCTACCATTGTACGTAGGATCCTAGGTATAGCCAGTACAATGGAATTATCAGCCCCTAAAACGAGTATTGGTCCCACTGCCATGAACTATACCAGGATCATCATGCGCTACTGGCGGAACTGGGGTCAAGCCCAAATAACTGGGGTCAAACCCAAGTAACTGGTTGCTTTTGTGGATAACCATCCTTTTGCTAAGAGTACATGAATCTTCAAAACTCAAAATCACGTGAAAGGGGGATAAAGGATGCAGGATCCTTATCCTTATGTGAGAAAGTAGAGAAATGAAATAGTTTAAGATTAGAATGTTACCAAAATGAGGATCATCTGTGCTTTAAGGATCCTTTAAGGATATTTATCATCTGAGGATCATGGATCCTTATCACATGTAGTATTTCTTCAAATGGACAGCATTCCAGGCTCTAGGTAGCAAATCACCTTCCATTGTTAGCAATCGATATGCCCCCTTTCCTGCCTCAGCTTCAATAAAGTAAGGTCCTTCCCATTTTGGTGCCAACTTTCCATCAGCAGGATTGGTGGTATTCTGAAATGCTTTCCTTAGTACCATATCACCAACTTGGAATTTCCTGATCCTGACATTTTTGTTGTAGGCTCCAGCCATTCTTTGCTGATAACTGGCCATCCTTATCCTTGCCAAATCTCTGATTTCTTCTATAGTACCCAGGTCTTGAACCAAGTTCTCATCATTTTCCTCAGGATCACGAATACTTGTTCTAGCAGTTGGAACCACCATTTCTGTAGGGATCACTGATTCTGCCCCAAATACCAAGGAGAATGGAGTTTGGCCTGTAGCATTCTTAGGAGTTGTCCTATCAGCCCAAAGCACATAAGGTAGTTCTTCTACCCATTTCCCTTTCTTGGATCCAAGCTTCTTTTTCAAATTGTTGATGATGATCTTATTGGAGGATTCTGCCTGACCATTAGCTTGAGGGTGGACTGGTGTTGATGTTATCATCTTAATCCCCCAGCTGTCACAAAAGTTAGTAGTTCTGCCACCAATGAATTGGGAACCATTATCACATATAATTTCAGAAGGAATACCAAATCTAGTTATAATATTTCTTTTAATGAAGGATATAACTTCCTTTTCTCTGACTTGGGCAAAAGTTTCAGCCTCTATCCACTTGGAGAAGTAATCAGTCATAGCAAGCATGAACATTTTTCCACCAGGTGCCTTAGGAAGCTTACCAACTATATCCATGCCCCATCTCATAAATGGCCAAGTGGAGGATATAGGGTGCAAAAATTCAGCTGGTTGATGAAGGATATTGCTGTGTCTCTGACAAGGATCACATTTCTTAGCATACTCCACAGCATCTCTCTTCATAGTTGGCCAATAGTATCCTGTCCTTAGGATCCTTGAGAATAATGCCCTGCCCCCTGTGTGGTTTCCACAATCTCCTTCATGGAAGTCTTTTAAAACTTCTTGGATTTCAGGATCCTCAATGCATCTTAAATATGGTCCTGCAAGAGATCATTTATACAACATATTATTTAAAATTGTGAATTAAGATACCTTAATTTTGAAAGCCCTAGGGTTTTCTCCTGTAGGAATCTCTCCATGTTGTATGTATCTCATGATTGGAAGGATCCATGATCCTGAATGAGATTGATTATCATCACTAGGGATGATTGCAGAATCCTCTCCTATCTCCATAGCCAGATGATCCTCGATAGCCGGGGTCAGGATATGGATAATATGGATCTTGATATCCACCGGGATCTTCAAGGATGATCCTAAATTGGCTAATGCATCTGCCTCTGCATTCTCTTCCCTTGGTACCTGTGTCAAACTAAAGGATACAAAAGAGAGTGCCAATTCTTTGACTATCTCCAAATATTTGATTAGCTTTTCACCTTTAACAGCATAGGATCCATTAAAGTGATTAGTGATTAACAAAGAATCTACATGTACCTCAAGATACCTGATCCTCATATGCTTAGCAATTTGCAAGCCAGTTATCAAGGCTTCATATTCAGCCTCATTGTTAGTGGTTTGGAACTCACAAGCTATAGAGTGGGGTATTATGTCCCCCTTTGGCGATTTTAGTAGTATTCCAAGCCCTGTTCCTTTGACATTTGAGGATCCATCAGTATAGAGTATCCAAGGATCCATGGTCTCCTCTAGCTGCTGAACTTCTAACTCAGCTTCCTTTTGCAAATCACTACTGAAATCTGCCACAAAGTCGGCTAATGCTTGGGATTTAATGGCTGTCCTGGGCTCATATCTTATATCATATGCACTAAGCTTCACTGCCCACTTAGCCATCCTTCCTGACATTTCAGGTTTCCTGAGGACATTCTTAATTGGAAAATTAGTTTTGACGATAATGGCATGAGTTTCAAAATAATGTCTCAATTTAGTAGATGCCATAATTAATGCAAGGATAAGTTTTTCTAAGTGTGAATACCTGGATTCAGCATCAAGTAAACTCTTACTTACATAATAGACAGGATGTTGTGTACCTTCGTGATCCTTAACAATGACGGCACTTACTGCTTTTGAGGATACCGCAAGATATAAGGATAACACATCTCCTTTTTCTGGTTTCATCAACGCCGGGGCCGAGGATAGGTAATCCTTAAGAGCTCTTAGGGCACTTTCATGCTTCTCAGTCCACTCGAATTTCTTGTTCTTCCTTAGGATATCATAGAATTCCTTGCACTTTTCTGAGGATTTAGATATGAATCTGTTTAAAGCTACAATCCTGCCTGTTAACCTCTGAACATCCTTAGCATTGGCAGGGGACTTGATGTTCACTGTAGCTTTGATTTGTTCTGGACTGGCTTCAATGCCTCTCTTTGTCACCATATATCCTAAGAATTTACCTGCTTTAACACCAAAGTGACATTTTGAAGGATTAAGTTTCATGTTATATTTGTCAAGGATATTGAATGCTTCCTCCAAGTCTCTTAGGTGATCCTCAGCCTTTTTTGATTTTACCACCATATCGTCTATGTAAACCTCCATAGTTTGTACAATCTGATCCTTGAACATCATATTCACTAGCCTTTGATAAGTTGCACCTGCATTTCTTAGTCCGAATGGCATAGGAGTATAACAGTATATACCAGTTGGAGTCATAAAGGTTGTATCCTCTTGATCGGATGGTTCCATCTGAATTTGTTGAAATCCAGATGAAGCATCCATAAAAGTTAACAGTTCATGACCCGTAGTTGCATCCACCATGGAGTCAATGTGGGGTAATGGGAAAGGATCCTTGGGACATGCCTTATTTAAATCGGTGAAATCGACACATACCCTCCACTTTCCGTTTTTCTTTTGAACAACAACCACATTGGCCAACCATCTTGGATACTTGACCTCTCTAATCATACCTGCTCGGAGTAATTTCTCTACCTCCTCCTGGATAATGGCATTTCTTTCTGGTGCAAATTTCCTCCTCTTTTGATGGATTGGTTTGAAGGACCTATCAATGCCAAGTTTGTGAGTGATTATATCTTTAGATATACCTGTCATGTCTTCGTGTTTCCATGCGAAGGTAGTCTTTCTCCTTTTGAGGAAGGATATGAGGTCTTCCTTTATTTCGCCAAGGATCCCTGATCCTATATAAACTTTAGATTCAGGATCATTAGGATCCACAAGGATTTCTACTACATCCTGCTCTCTTGCCTCCAAGACATCCCTTGGAGGATGCTTTAATTGCTATTGCTCCCTTGACTTTGAGGCTGGTTTCATTGATGAGGTGTAGCAGTTCTTAGCTTCTTGCTGATCACTATCAATCTTCACTATTCCCCAAGGACTAGGAAGCTTCACACATTGATGATAAGTGGATGGGACTGCCTTCATGTCATGTATCCAAGGCCTGCCAAGGATAACATTACAACAAGACAAACAGTCAATAACACAAAATTTTTGGTAAAAATGTAGGCCTTTGATATAGATTGGGAGTTTAATGTCCCCCAGAGTATTCTTAGTCTCGCCACTGAATCTCACGAACACAGAGGATCTTGGTACGATATCGGATTCAGGAATATTCATCTTCTTGAGGACATCAAGCTGGATAATGTTCACAGAGCTTCCTCCGTCTATAAGGATCTTGCGAACAAAATGGTTAGAAATAAAAAGAGTGATAACCAAACCATCATGATGAGGATCCTGAATGTCAACACGATCATCCTCATCAAAAGTTATAACTTTTCCTTCGGAGACACTGGATGTTCGAATGGGTCTATCTCCATTATCCATCTTGGTCTCCTTTGCATGTCTTTTAGCTGCAGAGAAGGATGTTCCACAAATGTCTGATCCTCCAGAAATAAAGTTTATAACTTGTGCATCTGTTGGAGGGGTTGGAGCTTTCTCTGGGATCCTTTCAGGATTCTGAGTCCTTGACTTCTTTCTCCCCAATAATTCTTTCAAGTGCCCCTTGCTCAACAAGTATCCAATTTCTTTTCTCAATGCGATGCATTCTTCTGTGAGATGCCCAAAATCTTCATGATACGCGCACCACTTTGACTTATCTTTAGTTGCAGCTGGTCTGTCATTTTTCCTGGGCCACCTAGCTTTATCACCTAAATTCTGCATCGCAAGGATTAGTTCATTGTTATCAACAGAAAAGCAATATTCAGAAATTGGAGGATAATCCTCATCATTCTCTTCTTGTTCAACAGCATGCACATTCTGGTTATCAGATTTGTTATAGGATCTGAACTTGTTGTTCTTGAATGAGGATCCTTGCTTCTCTTGCTTTGAGGATCCTGCTAACCTCTCCTGGATCCTTTTGTCATCCTCTAGCCGGATGAACCTAAGGGCCCGGGTTCTTACCTCATCTAGATTCCTGCATGGTGTCATAACAAGATCATCATAGAATAATGAATCCCTAAGCAATCCCGTTTTAAAGGCTTCAACAGCCGTAGCTATATCCAGGTTAGGGATATCTAAGGATTCTTTACTAAATTTAGTGATATAATCCCTTAATGATTCATTATGACCTTGGGTTATCCTATACAGATCACTAGTTAAACGCTCAAATTTTCTACTACAAGAAAACTGGTTATTAAATAGGTTAACTAGATTAGCAAACGAGGTAATAGAGTAAGGGGGAAGACTTAGCAGCCATTTAAGAGCCGATCCAGTAAGAGTGGATCCAAATCCCTTGCACATACATGCTTCCTTTAACCTTTCTGGGATGGGATTGATCTCCATCCTTTCCCTGTACTGTGCTATGTGTTCTTCAGGATCTGTTGAACCGTCATACAACTTCATGGTAGGCACATGGAACCTCTTGGGTATCTCAGCATCACAGATTGGTGGTGCAAAACGAGATATCTTGTGGCTCCCATCTGCAATCTCCAGGATAGGCTTGACCACTACTGGGACACTTGATATCATATCCTTTAACTTTTGCAATTCTCTGGCCATGGCATGATTGATACCTGTATCCTGCATAAGGCCATGGTTAGTGGTATAAGAATTATTGAAAGTTTTACCTCCCATTGGATTCAAATTAGGAAGAGCGGATGTGAATCCATATTGTTGGAGCTTTGGAATGACTGATGGACCAGTAGAAGCAATGGTCTGCATTGTAATAAAATCTCCCTGATGGATATCGGAACTCCCTGATTGCAAACTCCTTAAGGATCCCGGAATCTGGAAGGATCCATGAAACTGAGAGGATCCTTGAAACTGAGAGGATCCTGGAACATAGGAGGATCCTTGAATCTGGGAGGATCCTTGAACCTGGGAGGATCCTTGAAACTGAGAGGATCCTGGAACATAGGAGGATCCTTGAATCTGGGAGGATCCTTGAACCTGGGAGGATCCTTGAAACTGAGAGGATCCTTGAACCTGGGAGGATCCTGGAACATAGGAGGATCCTTGAATCTGGGAGGATCCTTGAACCTGAGAGGATCCTTGAAACGGCCAGAATCCTTGAATCTGTTGCGCTCCTGAGTATCCTCCTGAGCCTACGAAGGATCCTATATGCTGAGGATGGGATCCTGCTGGTTGGAAGTACGACCCTGAAGCCTGAGTCATTGATGATGATCCGTGATGCACTCCTTTTGGTCCTCCCACATATTGAACGTCTGGAACCACTGAAGGCTGAGAAGTTATAACCGGAGTATCGAAATTCAAAGATCTGGGCATCAGTGGGGAATGATCCTCTGTCGATCTCTTCTGTTTCTTGATGTCTCCAATTTCTCTAAGAATCCTTTCATTGGTCTTATCATGCTGCTGTATATGCTCCTTCATCTGCAAAATCAGAGTAAACAAGTCACTAGTAGTAGGAGTATAAGAAGCAGAAGAAGTTGGAGGTTTTGAGAAAATGGGAGTTGGTTTCTTCTCGGCATTTTTCTGAGGTCCAGAAGGTGGTGGAGGCAAAGGTGGAATGCCCTGGGATGAATTGACTGCAGACATCGCCCTGGAGGTGTTCTTTGATGATGAAGCCATCTGCTTGGATGTAACGAACCGAAATGATCACAAAAATGAGAATTTCTTAGGAATGGAGCATCAATTGCCCCACGGTGGGCGCCAAACTGTTTTGGTCAAAAATCAGACGAGGATAATGCAACCAAACTCTCTGTTACGGGGTATGATACTTGAATTGGTAAACAACAATGAGGATCACTATGAAATGAATTGCACAGGGGACACAAAGATTTATACGAGGAAAAAGCCCTTGATCAATGTATGATCTCCGGCATAAAAAACCTCGGGTGATGGAAACTACCGATCAACAACTCAAATTAAACAATAATCCTTTTACAACTTCAGATGATAGCGAGCTAAATACAAGGATCACTATAGTGTATCGTTTAGAAACGTATGAAAAATGCTAAGTGTTTTGCCGAGAGCTGGTGAGTGTAGTTGTACGAGTGTGTGTAGCCAAAAAATAGCCAAGTGTTGTCTAATTAGCTCGCTACCCCTTTTAAATTTAGTAAAATATCTAAATAACTAACTATCCGCAATTCATGCCTTCTCCCCACGATCTCCATAACGTTCACCATGGTCAAGCACATGCGGAATAAACGTGGAATATTCTCCAGGAACGTTATCAAGACTAAGTCCAAGCTGGTACTCCTGCAAAACAATAACGAAATCATAGCAAACAATCATTAGTATAAGGATCCTTAGGATGATCCATGATCCTGATCCTGAAGCACTTCTGAGGATCATTAACTGACACAGAAGTAAGGATCACCAAGCAGGATAATAATTGAGGATCACGGGTCATTAAGAAATCCTCCCCTAACACATACTTCTTAGGAATCCTTGATCCTAAAAGATGTTGGATCCTTGAGGCTGAGATGATCCTTGAACCTGAAAGGACCCTGGATTCATAAAGGATCCTTGGACCTGGTGCATTCCTAAATATCCTCCTGAGCTGATGAAGGATCCCTGATGCTGAAAAGAGGATCCCGATGGCTGAGAGTAGGATCCTTGAGGTTGGAAGTGAGAGCCAAATGCCTGACTCATAGTTGCTGTTCCATAACGCCTTTTTGATGGACCACTTTGATACTGGATGCCCGGAACTGCCGATTGTAGGGTAGTTACAACTGGAGTGTCAAAATTCAATGACCTTGGCATCAGAGGAGAGTGATCCTCCACTGATTTCTTCTATTTCTTAATATCACCAATCTCTTGGAGGATCCGTTCATTGGTTTTGTCCTACTCTTGCATGCGATCCCTCATCTGCAAAATCAGATTAAAAAGATCATTAGTAGTAGGATTAGTGGAAACAGAAGAAGTTGGTGGATTTTGGAAAATGGGGGTTTGTCTCTTCGCAGCATTTTCAGCATTCTTCTGGGATCCAGAAGGTGGTGGTGGCAAAGGAGGAACGCCTTGTGAAGAACTGATCGCCGACATAGAGCTTGATGTGTTCTTTGCTGAGGAAGCCATTTACTTGATTGTAACGAACCGAAATGATCACCAGAATAATAATTTCTCAAGAACGAAGCACCAATTGCCCCACGGTGGGCGCCAAACTGTTTTGGTCAAAAATCAAGCAATGATAATGAAACCAAACTTTCTGTTGTGAGATGTGATGCTTGAATCAATGAACAATACTAAGGATCACTCTGAAATGTAATGAACAAGTGACACAAAGATTTTACGAGGAAAAATCCCTTGATCAATGAATGATCTCCGGCATAAAAAACCTCGGGTGATGGAAACGACCGATCACCAACTCAGATTAAACAAGAAATGTATTACAACTTCGGATGATAGCGAGCTAGTTACAAGGATCACTATAGTGTAATGTGCAAAAAAGTGTGTAATCGCCAAGTGAATTGTCGAGAGCTGGTGAGAGCAGTTGCGAGTGTGTGTGTTAAGCTAAAAATAGCCAAGTGTTTTTATTTAGCTCGCTATCCCCTTTTAAAAATGGAAAATATCTAAGCTAACAAACTGTCCGCATTTTATGCAAGTCCTCCACGACCTCCATAACGTCCATTTCAGCCATGCACGTGCGGAATAAATATGTAATATGCTCCAGGAATATCGCCAATACCAAGTCCAAGCTCGTACTCCTGCAAAACAACTTCATATTCAAAGCAGACAATCGTTAGTATAAGGATCCTGATGATGATCCATGATCCTGATCCTACAATACTTTCTGAGGATCACTAATTCAGACAGAATTGAGGATCACTAAGCCCAACAGTAAATGAGGATCACTGATCATTGGAAAATCCTCCCCTAACACTAATATCCTCTTATTTGATCCTTTTGCAGTGAATTTTAAGGAAGTAGCTCCCCCTACTGCGGAATCAGAAAAAAGAATCAAGGCGGTTTACCAATTACCTGCAAGCGACAGGAGTTTTACCACACATATCCCGAGTTCCAGTCAATACTCATCATCCGAAATGTCTGGTAAGGATTATTTTTGAAGTAATTAATTAACGCAATATAATATAATGAAGGATAATAAAGATGTAAGACTTTTCCCTTTACGCAGCACCAGCCAAGATCCCTGAAGTCTTCGACCTTGACGAACTGGACAGTTATTCCGATCAGGTCCAAATCAAGAAGGAACCTAGTCCCAAAGCTACGGCCTCATCCAAGCCCAGCAGCTCCAAGGCTATCGTCATCCCCAAGCCTTCGCCAGCTACCAAGCCCCAGAGTTCAAGTTCTCGTAAAAGGAAAGAGCCTGATTCTCCCGTTATCTCTGATACATTCCCTTATGAGAATCACGGGTTCATTGAAGCAAGCGGATTTATGACTTCTTTTCTCAACCAGGTTAGTATCCTTGAGCCATATCCTGCACCTTACACCACTTATAAGTATTTATTAAAACCAATACCTGTCCTCTTATTTTACAGGGTCTTGAACGTCTGGTTCATCTATATCAAGAATCCTGTGGGCTCAATAAGACACCTGAATCCAAGTTAAAGAAAGCTGAGGTTACTATCTCCGATCAGGGCATGATTGCAGCCGCCAAGTCTCGGCACTATGAGGAGAAGTTCAAGGCTATGACCCAAGAACACCAGGCCGCCCTTGACAGAGCTGCTCTCCAGGCCCAAGCCGATCTTGATGCTACCCATGCTCAACACGAACGGGATATGGCCAGCTACCGGGAAAGCCTCAAAGGTTCCGTCGTCACTTCCCTTCTTCAGGCCAGGCTAAAGATGGCCCATGAAGCCAAAACACTGGGCTTCGAATGCCCTTCTTGGGACATCGATGCCTGGGAAACAAGGCTAAGGGGTCTCGGCAGCACTTCTGCTAAACCTGCAGCTGAAGGATCTTCAAAGGCAGCCGAAAAACCAACTGATGCTGAGAAGGATGTCGAGGTTGATCCCAAGACAGATGCTGCTGAAAATACCATGAACGAAGAAGGCGCTGCCTCCTAAAGCTTATTTCCCTTAAATTTTAGAGTTACGCTTATGTTTGAACAATTTTACTTCTTGTCTAAGAACAGTTTTCATTTCTGCATTAAAACAACTTGATAGCCGAAGGTGGATGGATCCTAGGTTTTAGGATGAAGCCTTCGGTTATCAATTGGTATTATAATTTCATTTTCCAATTGACTTGCTATTGCTCTCTAATTTCTGTCATGCACTTCTTAGTGTAGATTTTAGTTTTGCATAATATCCTGATCAATATACTCAGTGATACATTATGAAGATCTTTATCAAATAAAATTTCTAAAAATTCAATCAACTTTAGACAAAACTTCTAAAGAACAAAAGATAGTCCATTTTCTAAAACCTGTTTTGATAATACTTGTTTGATCAGAGTTTTCATTGTCAATCCAAGTATCACTTCCTAAATATTTTAGTCAATTATCCCGAAACGTATCCCAAAAACACTTTTTGAAAAAATATCCTAATGATATATCCTTATCAGGATATTTTGAGCATGAATCAGAGTTAAACATTTCATGTAAGGTTCACAAAGGAAAGATCATACCAGGAATCGAGTGCAACCCTAGTATCAAACTCCAACCCCTTTTGTGACTTCTCCCACTAAGATGTCCCCAGTCCGAGACACTTAGCCCAATTTTGATCTTTTGAGCTTCACACAATTGTTTTAGAAGAAATATCCCCTGTGCATGAAGTCTTTAAATACTTAGAAAATTTTAGAATATTAGTTCCAACTGTTTAGACAATTCTTGTGTTACAGGGGTAAAACCCAAATATATACCGGGGATAAATCCTTAGTATCCTGGGGAAAATCCCAAATTTTCATGCGCTACAGGCGGGAGTGTACAAACTCCAAGACTTAGAAAGGTGAAAACCTTTTAACCTTAGAGAGTATGAAAATACCCTTTCGTGAGAGAGGGTGATCAATCCTCATATACCTTTAGGATTCAGGATATAGCCAATAGTAACGAAATTGTCAGTCACTTTTACATGAACTGGTCCCGCCACCTTGAACTATTCCCGAATAACTTGCGCTCCAGGCGGGGTGTTTAAACCCAATTCAGAAGAAAGTTGAATACCTTTAAACCTGTGAAGGGATCAGGATCCCTTGGACGTGAGAGAGGGGGCCAATCCTCTAATCTTTCGAAGTATCCTGAATGTGTATCCTGGTGCTATATCCCGAAGCATATTCTTCAAAACACTTATAAGCTAAGGTGGGTGTTAGCCTGGCTAACACCCCTCCGATGCTTAAGTCAGCAATGGGTTCAAAACAGTAAATAATATTAAAATTCGATAAAAGAGACAGAAATCATACCATCCTGAGTTGTGATTTAAATTCCATACTCACTTGAAATAGAGTTTTAGATGTACAGCATTCCAGGATCTCGGTAGCATATCTCCCTCCATATTTTTGAGTCGGTATGCTCCTTTTCCTGATTCTGATTCAACCTCATAGGGCCCTTCCCATTTCGGAGACAACTTTCCATCAGCAGGATTAGTAGTATTCTGGAAAGCTTTTCTTAATACCCAATCTACAACCTGAAATCTTCTACTCCTGATATTCTTGTTATATGCTTTAGATATCCTCTGTTGATATGCTGCCATCCTTAGCCTTGCAGCGTCTCTTGTCTCATCTACAATGTCCAAATTTTGGCACAAAGCTTCAGGATTCTGCTCAGGATCCCGGAGGATAGATCTTGCCGTAGGTATCACCATTTCTGTTGGGATCACTGCTTCTACTCCAAATACCAAGGAAAACGGGGTTTGGCCAGTTGCATTTTTTACCGTTGTTCTATCAGCCCACAAAACAAAGGGTAATTCTTCTGCCCATCTTCCTTTCTTAGCCCCTAGTCTATTTTTTAAGTTGTTGACAATTATCTTGTTCGAGGATTCTGCTTGTCCATTTGCTTGAGGATGCACCGGAGTAGACGTGATCATTTTAATTCCCCAACTCTTGCAAAAGTCAGTAGTCCTTTTACTTATAAATTGAGATCCATTGTCACAAATTATCTCAGCTGGTATTCCAAACCTAGTCAGGATATTCCTTTTTATGAAGGATACCACTTCTTGATCTCTAACCTGAACAAATGCTTCTGCTTCAACCCACTTAGAGAAGTAATCCGTCATTGCCAACATGAAAACCTTTCCTCCTGGAGCCTTTGGAAGCTTTGCCACTATATCCATACCCCATTTCATGAATGGCCAAGGGGAAACAATAGGATACAGCGGTTCAGCAGGCTGATGTAATATGTTACTATGTCTTTGACATGCATCACATCTTCGAGCATATTCTGTGGCATCTTTTCTCATCGTCGGCCAATAATATCCTGTCCTTAATACTTTTGAAAATAACGACCTGCCCCCAGTATGGTTACCACAATCCCCTTCGTGTATATCCTGAAGCACTTCTTTGGTTTTGAGATCCTCCAAGCACCTCAGATATGGTCCTGCAAGAGATTTCTTATTCAAAACGTCATTTATAATAGTGAATCATGATACCTTCATTCTAAAGGCCTTAGGATTCTCATTCTTTGGGATATGTCCTTCCTTGAGATATCTCATGATTGGAGCCGTCCAGGACTTAAGATCCTCCTCGGGATACTCATCATCAGGGTCCTGAATACTTAATACTTCCTTATCCTAAGGATTCGTCGCAGGATATAGGATATGTAATATTGGTATTCTGGTTCCTTCCGGTATCCTGACCGATGATCCCAGATTTGCCAAGGCATCAGCTTCAGCATTTTCCTCTCTTGGTACCTGTTCAAGTGTAAAAACATCAAAGTATCCTGCTAATTTTTTTGAGAATTTCGAGATACTCGATTAACTTTTCTCCTTTAACTGCATAGGTTCCATTAAAATGATTAGTGATTAACAAAGAATCAACATATACTTGCAAATTCTTGATACTCATATTTTTAGCCAACTCTAATCCTGCAATCAAAGCTTCATATTCTGCCTCATTATTAGTAGCAGGAAATTCACACCTAATAGCCTGGGGTAATATGTCCCCCTGTGGCGATTTTAGTAGTATACCTAGACCTACACCTCTTACATTAGATGCACCATCAGTGTATAATGTCCAGCATTCTAAGTTTTCTCCTAGCTGCTGTACTTCTAGGTCTACTTCATTTTGAATGTCACTACTGAAATCAGCCACAAAGTCAGCTAAAGCCTGAGACTTTATGGCATTTCTAGGCTCATACACTAAGTCATAAGCACTTAATTTAACTGACCACTTAGCCATCCTACCCGACATTTCGGGTTTCCTAAGCACGTTTTTAACCGGATAATTGGTTTTAACATGAATCCTATGTGTCTCAAAATAATGTCTAAGTTTCGTTGATGCCATAACTAGGGCTAATATTAATTTTTCTAGATGAGATTATCTACTTTCAGCATCTAATAAACTTTTACTAACATAATAGACAGGATACCGCTGACCTTCATGGTCCTTTATAAGAACAGCACTTACAGCATTCCTTGATACAGCGAGGTATAGGGATAGTGGTTCACCATTTTCAGGCTTCATCAATAGAGGTGCAGTTGAGAGATATTGCTTCAAATCCTAGAGGGCTGCTTCATGCTTCTCTTTCCATTCGAACTTCTTGTTCTTCTTGAGGATATCTAAAATTCCTTGCACTTTTCCGAGGATCTTGAAATAAATCTGTTCAATGCTGCTACTCGGCCTGTTAACCGTTGAACATCCTTCATATTCGAAGGTGATTTTATATCCAGGATAGCTTTAATCTGCTCCGGGCTTGCCTCTATCCCCCTTTTGGTCACCATATATCCTAGAAACTTTCCTGCCCCCACTCCGAAATGGCACTTAGCAGGATTCAGTTTCATGTTATACTGATCCAGGATATCAAACGCTCCCTTAATATCCTGGAGGTGATCCTCAGCCTTTTTAGATTTCACCACCATATCGTCAATATATACCTCCATGGTGTCCCCCAGCTTGTCTTTAAACATCATGTTTACCAACCTCTGGTATGTTGCACCTGCATTTTTCAAACCAAAGGGCATAGCAGTATAACAATAAATACCTGTGGGTGTCATGAAAGCAGTATCCTCCTGATCAGAGGGTTCCATTTGGATTTGCTGAAATCCTGAAGAGGCATCCATGAAGGTTAACATCTCGTGGCCGACGGTAGCATCTACCATTGAATCAATATGAGGTAGAGGAAACGGGTCTTTGGGACAGGCTTTGTTTAAGTCTGTGTAATCTACACAAACTCTCCATTTCCCATTTTTCTTTTGTACCACGACTACATTCGCAAGCCATTTAGGAAACTTTACTTCTCTAATCATCTTGCTCCTTAGTAGCCTTTCAACTTCCTCTTGGATGATTACATTTCGCTCCGGAGCAAATTTCCTTCTCTTTTACTGGACCGGCTTGAATGACCTGTCAATACCGAGCTTATGTGTTATAATATCCTTGGAAATACCTGTCATATCCTCGTGCTTCCATACGAATGTTGACATCCTGCATTTCAAAAAATTAGTCAATTGATTTTCAATATCCTGAGGGATATTGGTTCCCACGAGCATCGAGATATCCGGATTATCCTGATCCAGGATAACTTTCTTTACATCCTGCTCCGAAGCCTCCATGATATCCTGGGCCCATATCTTTAATTGCTATGCTGCATTAGGCTTGGTTGAGGATTTCATTGAGGATGAGTAGCATTCCTTCGCCTCCTGCTGATCACTATCAACCTTGACAACCCCCCAAGGGGTAGGGATCTTGATGCACTGATGATAAGTCGATGGCACAGCCTTCATATCATGGATCCATGGCCTGCCTAGTATGATGTTATAGCAGGATAGGGAGTCCATCACACAGAAACGTTGTATCGAGTTGACCCCTTCAACATATACTGGTAATTTTATCTCCCCTACGGTATTCCTAGCTTCCCCACTGAAGCCAACGAGCACGGTGGATTTCAAAGTAATGTCCATCAGAGATACATTCATCCTCTTCAGTGTTTCCAGCTGAATTATGTTGACAGAGCTGCCATTATCCACTAATATCATGCGTAAAAAATGGTTAACAACATATAATGTTATCACGAGAGCATCATGGTGAGGATCCTGCACAGTATCCCTGTCATCACTGTCGAAAGTGATCACTTTATCAGTTGTAAGGGTAGTCATCCTGGCTAGTTTGTCTCCCCTTTCAGTCTTAGCCTCCTTTGCATGTCTCTTAGCCGCAGAATACGAAGTCCCACAAATGTCGGATCCTCCTGAAATAAAGTTAATTATTTTGGCATCTGCTGGGGGTGATGCTGCTCGTTCAGGATCCTTCTCAGGATCCTGCCCTTTATTCTTCATTCTTCCCAGCAAATCCTTCAGATACCCCTTGCTCAATAGGTAGCTTATTTCTTTCCTTAGAGCAATGCAATCCTCGGTCACATGTCCGAAATCTTCATGGAAGGCACACCATTTGGATTTATCCTTCCAATCAGCTTTTTGTTGATTCCTTCTAGGCCACCTAGCTTTATCTCCTAAACCCTGCATAGCATACATTAACTCAGGTATGTTAACAGAAAAGCAGTATTCAGATAATTCAGGATATTCTTCAGGATCCTCATCTTCAACAGCATTCACTTTCTTGTTGTCATTTCTGCCATATGGCTTAGAGCGATATGGTTTATACGAGGATTCTGATTTCCTGTTGGTTGATTCATTGGTTGAGGTAGAATTCATTCTCTCTTGCATCTTTTTGTCATCTTCCAAGCGAATATATCTCAAGGCCCCATTACGAGCTTCGTCGAGATTCCTGCAGGGATTCATTACAAGATCCTGATAAAACTGAGAATCCTTTTGTAACCCCATCTTAAAAGCCTGCACAGCTGTTGTAACATCAAGATGCGGGATATCCAAGGATTCCCGACTAAACTTGTTCAAGTAATCCCTCGAGGATTCCTAAGGTCCTTGAGTTATCCTGTAAAGATCACTGGTTAGTTTCTCAAAACTCCGGCTGTAAGAAAACTGACTATTAAATAAATTAACCAAATGAGCAAACGAAGTAATTGAGTGAGGAGGAACATTTAACAACCATTTTAAGGCTGATCCAGTCAGGGTAGATCCGAAACCCTTGCACAAGCATGCTTCCTTGAGCTCTGGAGGGATAGGGTTAATCTCCATTCTTTCCCTATACTGGGCAATATGCTCTTCAGGATCCGTAGTCCCATCATACAGCTTCATGTTGGGGGTTTGAAATCTCTTTGGGATTTCAGCATCACAGATAGGATATGCAAAGCGGGATATCCTGTGGCTGTCTTGGGATACTTCCGGAATTGGTTGGACCACTCCAGGTACACTGGATATCTTGTCCTTCAATTTCTGAAGCTCCCTAGTAAATGTTGACGTCATACCTGCATCCTACAAAGATCCATTATTGTTAGTAGCAAGAGTATTATTATTTGACATGTTACCGGTCTGAGGATTATGGCCATATCCTGAAGCATATCCTGAGCTCCTCACATTTGACATCCTGACCGAGGAGGGTATCTCAGGAGTATGATTCTGAGAATGGCTTGGCATGATATTCCCCCGGTTATCTTCAGTGTAAACTGCAGAACTAAAGTTTAAAGCTCTAGGCTACAAAGGAGTGGCCGTTTCTTCAGCAGGTCTACTTGGGCCAGATTTCAAGAGTTGTATCTCTCTCATCAACATCCGATTAGTTTCCTGCTGCTGCCTCATCTGTTCCTGTACACTACCAAACAAATTCAGAATTTCATCATTAGAAGCCAAAACAGGACCAGATCCCTGGGTGCTGGGAGCGGGGATAACATCCCGAGCCACATGAATTTCAGTTCCGTGTGAAAAAGTTTGCATTCGTGGAGGGGGAGGTGGAAGCACCGAACCAATTGTTGTAGAGGTTGTAGCAGACATGGTGGAAGAGCTCATGTTTGATCTCGAGGCCATTGAAAACAATGTAGCAAAAAGTTTTGACAATTGAAAACCGAGTAATGATTTTACTAAAGTTTTTAGCAAAAATAGCACCACTTGCCCCACGGTGGGCGCCAAATTATTTTGGTCAAAAATTACCGAAGCAATTAAGCGATCAAATTAGTTAAGTGAGGTAGTGTGCTAGAAATGAGTGCCGAAAATATGTTAATCAAATTAATTGCAAAAACAGTTTCAGGATACGGCTCAGGATATAGAGCTGTATCTGTGATCAAACAATGAGCAAAAAAGTAAAGGTTGACACGTGATGTGAGAGGAAAGCCCTTGATCAATCTAGATCGCCAGCACAAAACCTCGGGAGCTGACAATCGCAGCTGCCTTGTTCTTCTATTACTTCAAATATCAGGATACAGTGCAGGATGTGATGCAGATCAACTAGGTGTTACAATGTAATTCGAGTACAAGTGTTGGTGTATAGTGTTTGCTAGCAGCTAGAGAGTAAAGTGTGCGAAGGAGTGTGTGTCTAAAGTTGAGTGCCTTAATCTGATCCGCCCCATCTATTTATAGTAAAAGAAATATAACAAACTACCCTATTAAACCGGGATCCGGCGGATATTCCCCACTTGAACGTTGTAGACCTGGTCTTTCGGGCCCACCGTCACTCAAATAACTGGTTTGCCCGAGTCTCTAGGAGAAGAAGTCCATCTGACCGTTAGTCACCTGCAGCTTCTTACCTGCATGTGGTCAATTTAGTTAACACCAGGATATCGCCCAGGATGTTACCAATATCCTGGTCCAGTATCCTGATCATAAGCAAACAATCAAAAGCAGGATATTAGTCAGGATATATACGCTCAGAAAATGACCCATAACACATATCATCCATTTATCATTCTTACCAAATCGTTTATATATCATGGCTACATCTTTAATCGTGCAACCCTAATCTAACACATCATACCCAACTGTTATTGTTAATCACATAAGCCTAGCGGTTTGTTAACATCAAGAATACGGAGACCGGCTAACAATCCTTATTAATACGATTACCATAATCAAGGAACCAAGAATCACATAGCAATTAGCAACTAACGATTTCAAAGTAAACAGTCAATAATAATTTCAATCCGACAATCAGTAATGGTTAAACACTAACCGAGATAGGAGGAACAATGAATTGATCGATAAAGAGGGCTTCGAGGACTCAAGGTTGCCGTCGCACAGAAGAGGGGATGCGTTTTAGGGTTTTCAATTGTTCAGTTGTGTGACGAATACAACAGTTATTACGTAATATATTCACATAAGTGTATTGGGCCCTTACTGGGCTTCGAAGTAACATGGGCCGGCGAAACTCATATGTTTCGTCGTGGTGTGAATGACGAAACCCCCTAGGTTTCGTCGAGTGGGTGTTGTGACGAAAGTTCTATGTTTCATGGTAAAAAAGATGAGAATGCATGTGTTAAGTTTAATAAATCTTAAACAGTTAAAGGGTTCCATTAATTAGCCAACGATATAACAATCCATAATCAAATAGCAAAGGTGCACATATAATCAAATGACAAAGATACACATACTACAACGCAATAAGTCATGAAAACAGAGTCGTGAAGCAAGTAATGTGTCAAGGAAAAGTCTTGGAAACTCGGGTTGTTACATCATCCCCAACTTGAAAGAAATTTCGTCCCGAAATTTGATAAGCAAACCCGAAACCGCAAGACATTAACTCAGGATGACTGTGGATTTTCCGCGGGTACCACATCATCCCCAACTTGAATGGGAATTTCATCCAGAAATTCACTAGTTGTATTAGATTTAGATTTGCCAGGCTTGGACTTGTCCTCTGGGAATAAATGTGGGTACTTAAGCTTCATCTGGTCCTCGCGTTCCCACTTAAACTCCGGCCCACGTCTTGAGTTCCAACGAACTCTCACGATTGGAATACGGCTGTGCTTACGGACCTTGACCTCCCGGTCCATAATTTCTATTGGTTCTTTGACAAACTGCAACTTGTCATCGATCTTCAGCTCTTGAAACGGTACCACTAGTGTTTCATCAGACAAACACTTCTTTAGTTGCGACACATGGAACACATCATGGACGTTACCAATCTCAGCAGGTAACTCCAACTTGTTGGCCACTTTACCAATCCGCTCCAGAATTTTGAATGGCCCTACATAACGAGGGTTTAGCTTGCCGTGTTTTCCAAAATGCACCACACCCTTCCAGGGTGAGACCTTCAACATAACCCGATCGTTAACTGCGAATTCCAAGGGTTTTCTACGCTTATCAGCGTAGCTTTTCTGACGGTCACGCGCTGTCGCCATACGATTCCTGATCTGAACAATATTCTAGGAGGTTTCGAGTACAAGTTCTGGGCCTGTAACCTGGCTGTCACCCACCTCAGCCCAACAGAGAGGTGAACGACACTTTCGTCCGTACAATGCTTCGAATGGAGCTGCCTGAATGCTGGTATGGTAGTTGTTGTTGTAAGAAAACTCTATTAGCGGCAGGTGTTTCTCCCAACCCTTGCCAAAATCAATCACATATGCTCGTAACATATCCTCAAGTGTCTGGATGGTTCGCTCACTTTGACCATTCATCTGCGGGTGATAAGCAGTGCTCATATAGAGACGCGAGCCGAATGATTTGTGCATCGACTGCCACAAATCTGAGATGAAACGTGGGTCACGGTCAGAGATAATAGATGTCGACACCCCGTGCCTAGAAACCACCTCCTTAAGATAGATAGTAGCTAGTTGTGAGAATTTATCTGTTTCCTTGATTTCCAGAAAGTGTTCTGACTTTGTGAGATGATCAACGATCACCCAGATGGTATCATTTCCGTTTTGAGTTCTTGGCAAACCTGTGATGAAATCCATTGTGATTTGCTCCCACTTCCACATGGGTATTTCTGGTTATTGCAGCAATCCAGACGGTTTTTGTAATTCCACTTTAACTTTCGAGTAGGTCAAACATTTACTCACATATGTCGCGATGTGAGCTTTCATCTTCGGGCACCAATACATGACTTTGAGATCCTGATACATTTTATCCGAACCTGGGTGAACAGAGTATCGAGACTTATACGCTTCATCCATCACAAGATCTCTAAGGTTGCCAAACAACGTGATCCATATCCGCTCCATAAAATAGTAAATGCCATCTGATCTCTTCTCGAGTCGTTTATCCATACCCCGTAAATACTCAGCTTCATAGTTTTCTTCCTTCAACGCCTCGGCCTGAGCCGAACGGATTTGGTCAGGTAGGTTAGAATGAATGGTGAGCTACAAGGCGCGAACACGTTTGGGTTTCGATTCCTTTCGACTGAGAGCTTCAGCTACAACATTGGCCTTACCCGGTTGATACTTGATTGCACAATCATAATCGTTTAAAAGTTCTACCCAGCGACACTGTCGCATATTCAAATCCTTCTGGTCGAAGATATGCTGAAGGCTCCTATGGTCAGTATAAATAGTGCATTTAGTACCGTACAGGTAATGCCTCCAGATTTTAAGCGCAAACACCACCGCTCCCAACTCTAAGTCGTGTGTCGTATAATTCTTCTCGTGAACCTTCAACTGTCGAGAAGCATAAGCTATCACATTGTTGTGTTGCATCAGCACACATCCAAGACCCTGAATAGAAGCATCACAATATACCACAAAATCTTATGTACCCTCAGGTAGAGACAAGATCGGTGCACTGCAGAGTTTCTGTTTTAATAACTGGTGTTTTGGTCAAAAATCAAGCTAAGATAATGCAACCAAACTTTCTGTTGTGAGGTGTGATGCTTGAATCAGTGAGCAATGCTAAGGATCACTCAGAAATGTAATGAACAAGTGACACAAAGATTTATACGAGGAAAAAGCCCTTGATCAAGAGTTTATCTCCGGCATAAAAAACCTCGGGTGATGGAAACTACCGATCACCAACTCAGATTAAACAAACAAGTTATTACAACTTTGGATGATAGCGAGCTAGTTACAAGGATCGCTAGTGTGTAATGTGCAAAAAAGTGTGTAATCGCCAAGTGAATTGTCGTGAGCTGATGAGAGCAGTTACGAGTGTGTGTGTTAAGCTAAAAATAGCCAAGTGTTCTAAGCTAACTAACTATCCGCATTTCATGCAAGTCTCCCACGAACTCCATAACGTCCATATTGGTTAAGCACGTGCGGAATAAAAAAGGAATATGCTCCAGGAATATCGCCAAGACCAAGTCCAAGCTCGTACTCCTGCAAAACAACATCATATTCAAAGTAGACAATCGTTAGTGTAAGGATCACTATGATGATCCATGATCCGGATCCTATAATACTCTCTGAGGATCACTAATTCAAACAGAACTGAGGATCCCTAAGCCCGGCAGTAATTGAGGATCACTGATCATTGGAAAATCCTCCCCTAACAATTGCCCCCAAAATATAAGGAGTAAAATGTAAATAAACGAGTTGCATTTTCTCGTTCTTATCCGTAACAAACCAACGGATATATAGCAGATACTTTCTGACTAGCCGTTGCCATCCTGACATCACTGAAGTGACTATCCTGCAAGATCATCATTATAAATTGAAATTAGAGATAAGGGTTAGAGAGCATTTAAATTCGTGCGTTTCATCCTTTAAATCTTCATTCGAAGATCTGATCAGGTACTTCTCCTTCCTTTCTCTCTTCATATTCTCCTTCTGTTTCTTCTTCTTCACCACCGTTATGTCCAAGATGATACTGAGATCCTCACCAGCTAAGGATCACAAGAAGGACAGTCCCTTGAAGAGCCAAAAGATCATCGACGACTCTGCAAAGGAACGATGTTGCTTTACTGATCCACAGATAGATAGGATTCGCCATTGTTTTCCTGCAAACACCGTCTTCAAAGCTTTTGATCCCACCGTCTTGAGTGACTATGTTTCTGAAACATGGGTAGCTTTTCCGGTCACCCCATTTACAATAGGATACTCGTATCTATTTCCAGATTTCACCCAATCCTTCTTCTCTCTCACCGGCATCTCCTACATCCAAGCAATGCCAATGATCTGGAGGGTCTTGTATACCCTTGAAAGAATCATTGAGCGTGAAGGTATTGATCTGGGAATGTCGGAGTTTGTAGAGATGTATGACCTCGTTAGCCATGGATCCCACCGATATCTACTCAAACATAAACCTGGTGAAGAACACCCCATCTTCAAAGCCACTAAAAATGACACCAACTGGAAACGGTGATTCTTCTTTGTCAGAAGGGATTCTATCCCTGATGGAAAGGATCTGCCTAGAAAATGGACCACCCATGGTAGGATAGAGGATCCTGAGAAGGATCACAGGATAACCTTGTTTCTGCTGAGGATCACTAACATCCTTTTGTTTCCACTTTGCAGCTATCACTGTTGCACACCTTATTACAACACCTGCAACGACGGAAAGGCTTGCTGCTTTTCGGAGGCTCGATCCTGCAATAAGAACATTCCAAGCAAATACCCAGGATTCTCAAGAGGTATCCTCAGGTTCTGTCACAATGTCAAGTAACTATCCCATTTTGTACATAATTAAATGTTTAAATAAAAATGAAATACGGATACTTATCTGTTTTGGATGCGTAGGTGCTGGAAAATCATCGAAGTCTGCTACCCGTTTCAGTGTCACCGATCTCACCACCGTTGGCCCCAGGTCTGGAAGGAAGAAGGCTGCTGCTAGCCCAAGTACTGCCATCCCCAAGTCTACTGCTTCCAAGGGAAAGAAGAGGAAAGCCTCTGAGGCTGACAATCTAGAAGGCCTGCCTTTAATCCGCCACCAGTTCCTTGAGTACTTTGCTGATGTAAGGATCACTGACTTAGCTTAGTTATCCTGCCCACTTGAGGATCATGTGATCCTAAACTTCACATTGTCTTTTTGCAGAAATTTGCTGAAATCGAGGACCATGTAGGCAATGTTGAAGAGGTGGAGCAAAAGTGTTTGGACCTCCAAAAGATCATGCTGGCCAAGGATTAGAAGATTGTTATGTCAATCTGGTGAAGAGGGAACTCGTCCTGGCTCACATCACTGCTGATCAGGAGAAGAATGAGATCACAAATGATGCTAAAGTCTCCGCTGCCATTGCTATGTATAAAACCCAGTTGCAGATGGCCCAAGAAGCTCTGGATCCTGACTTTGACAAGAGCAGCTGGGACGTAGAGGGCTGGAAGGCTAGATTGGCTGAGCTGGATGATGAAGAGGAGGCTGGTGATATCCTGGCAATCGAGGCTGGCAGCAGTGGGATGAAGGATCATGCGGGTGATACTGGAGCTGGAGGAGGTGATGGTGATGCAGCAAAGGTGTAGGCTGCAGGAATGGGTGATGATGGACATTTCTAGACGCGGCCGGAGCCCATTTTTTTGGACTTGGTAGTTTTATTTTGGCTATGGTGTTTTGAAACAATCTTGGGTTGTATTTGAACAATAGTTTCTAGGGTTATGGATCATGGATCCTAAGACAATAGGTAGGATAATGGGTGGTGGATGGATCCTCTGTTTGGGGGATGAAGCCACTCGTTATCCTGCCATCTTTAATTTCCTGCACTTTAAAGACCTATGAACAATGGACACCCTTTACTTACCCCAGGGGACGGGCCACGTATTGCTGGTAGATGCTTGGGAAAGTAATTTTGACAACCTTAAAGGGTTTAATGTTTTGTGAATAAAATAACTTTAACCTTTTGGCTTTTTCCTGTGTTGTTATCCTTGTGAGTACTTTACTTTTCAATTGTTGTGATATATATTTTGTCTGAATTTATTAAGTAATCAAGAAAAATTTTATAAATATTTTCAAAAAGTTTAGGATATGATCAAGGATCACATATCCGACAATCAACAATTTCTGAAAACTAGTGTAGTTTAAGGATCACAAGTTCAGTTGTCAAAGGATAAGGGTAACTAAGATAAATAATGAATAAAATCAAAATGATCAAGGATCATACCTGAGAATCCAAGTTAGGATCCTAACCTTTAACACTTATAATCAGGATAACCAAAAGACAAACCTTAATAGAAGGTAAGGATCAAGGATCCTTAGTTGTTTAGCTTCAAAAACCTAAAATAGGATATAACTTGGGACTAAGCCAATATAAGATAAAAGTTAGTAACTGGGGACAAGCCCAACAATTCTGGGGACAAGCCCAATATACTGGGGACAAGCCCAAAGGATAACTGGGGACAAGCCCAAAGGATAACTGGATACTTCTGTGGATACTCAATCCTTTGTTAAGGATACCTGAACCTTCAAAACTCAAAATCAAGTGAAAGGAGGATACAGGATGCAGGATTCTTATCCTTTTATAAGATAACTAAAGAATGAAATAGTTTGAGATTAGAATATTACCACAATGAGGATCATATGTCCTGTAAGGATCCTTCAAGGATACTTGTCAGGTAAGGATCATGGATCCTTATAACATGAAGTATCTTTTCAAGTGGACAGCATTCCAGGCTCTTGGTAGCAAATCACCTTCCATTGTTAGCAATCGATATACCCCCTTTCCTGCCTCAGCTTCAATCAAGTAAGGGCCTTCCCACATTGGTGCCAACTTTCCATCAGCAGGATTGGTGGTATTCTGAAATGCTTTCCTTAACACCATATCACCAACTTGGAATTTCCTGATCCTGACATTTTTGTTGTAAGCTCCAGCCATCCTTTGTTGATAACTGGCCATCCTTATCCTTGCCAAATCCCTGAGTTCTTCTATAGTATCCAAATCTTGAACCAAGTTTTCAGCATTTTCCTCAGGATCACGAATGCTTGTTCTTGCAGTAGGAATCACCATCTCTGTAGGGATCACTGATTCTGCCCCAAATACCAAAGAAAATGGAGTTTGTCCAGTGGCATTCTTGGGAGTTGTCCTATCAGCCCAAAGTACATAAGGTAGTTCTTCTGCCCATTTTCCTTTCTTAGATCCAAGCTTCTTCTTCAAATTGTTGATGATGATCTTGTTGGATTATTATGCCTGACCATTAGCTTGTGGGTGGACTGGTGTTGATGTTATCATCTTAATCCCCCAGCTGTCACAAAAGTTAGTAGTTCTATTCCCAATAAATTGGGATCCATTATCACAAACAATTTCAGAAGGGATACCAAATCTAGTAATAATGTTTCTTTTAATAAAGGATATCACTTCCTTTCTCAGACTTGAGTAAAGGCTTCAGCCTCTATCCACTTGGAGAAGTAATCAGTCATAGCAAGCATAAATACTTTTCCACCAGGTGCCTTAGGAAGCTTACCAACTATATCCATTCCCCATCTCATAAATGGCCATGAAGAGGATATAGGATGCAAAAGCTCTGCTGGTTGATGAAGGATATTACTATGCCTCTGACAAGGATCACACTTCTTGGCATATTCCACAACATCCTTCTTCATAGTAGGCCAATAGTATCCTGTCCTCAAGATCCTTGAGAATAATTCCCTGCCCCCAGTATGGTTTCCACAATCTCCTTCATGGAAATCCTTTAGGACTTCTTGGATTTCAGGATCCTCAATGCATCTTAGATATGGTCCCGGAAGAGATCGTTTATACAACATATTATTCAATATTGTAAATTGAGATACCTTGATTTTGAAAGCCCTAGGGTTTTCTCCTATAGGAATCTATCCATGTTGTATGTATCTCATGATTGGGAGGATCCATGATTCTGAATGAGATTGAGTATCATCACTAGGGATGATTGTAGAATCCTCTCCTATCTCCATAGCTACAAGATCCTCAATAGCAGGGGTCAGGATATGGACAATAGGGATCTTGATATCCTCCGGGATCTTCAAGGATGATCCTAGATTGGCTAATGCATCAGCTTCTGCATTCTCTTCCCTTGGTACCTGTGTCAAACTAAAGGAAACAAAAGAGAGTGCCAATTCTTTGACTATCTCTAAATATTTTATTAGCTTTTCACCTTTAACAGCATAGGATCCATTAAAGTGATTAGTGATCAATAAAGAATCTACATGTACCTCAAGATACCTGATCCTCATATGCTTGGCAATTTGCAAACAAGCTATCAAGGCTTCATATTCAGCCTCATTGTTGGTAGTTTGAAATTCACAAGCTATGGAGTGGGGTATTATGTCCCCCTGTGGTGATTTTAGTAGTATTCCAAGCCCTGTTCCTTTAACATTAGAAGCACCATCAGTGAAAAGTATCCAAGGATCCTTAGTTTCTTCTAGCTGTTGGACCTCTAACTCAGCTTCCTTTTGCAAGTCACTACTAAAATCTGCCACAAAGTCAGCGAAGGCCTGGGATTTAATGGCAGTTCTAGGCTCATATCTTATATCATAAGCACTAAGCTTCACTGCCCACTTAGCCATCCTTCCTGACATTTCAGGTTTCCTGAGAACATTCTTAATTGGAAAATTAGTCTTAACAATAATTGCACGAGTCTCAAAATAATGTCTTAATTTAGTAGATGCCATAATTAATGCAAGGATAAGTTTCTCTAA
>JARYGA010003618.1:0-39131 GCA_030545235.1 Helianthus tuberosus | reverse complement strand
AAGCACACATGGTTCAAATAGCAATTATCACATTATCTAATGCACAGTGAGAACTATCTTACCGACAATATAACATAAATCATACCACTTATGGTGTCGAGTCTTGCATGTGGAGTGAAGCGTCGTTGTGGATCGTTGAGCACTGTACAGGTTATAGTCTGGTTTTATCAAAAAGCTTTTCCCTTTTTAAAACCAAGTTCACTATAACCAATGGCTCTGATACCAATCTGTCACACCCCCAAAATCCACCATGCGGGGTATCACCGCTTGGAGGCGTGACATGACCAGGATCGAGCCACCAATCATACTGAACAACGTACTTAAGTAAATAAAGACAACCAAAATACGATTGGTGACCAAAAACTAGTTAACCAAGTTTTTAATTTAGACAGCGGAAGCATAAACGTAAAGTTCAAAACATAAGTTCGCAGTTCATAAGTTTAAAGTCCAACACATAGGTTTAATAAGTTCATAATGTTTTAAACATTAAACACTGGACATAACCGTCCGCATACCACAACGACTCCTTCCTCGTGCAAGCTCCAAATGTTTAGCGACCTGTAAGGCATGTAACAACGAGTCAACAACAAAGTTGAGTGAGTTCACGTTTGGTTGTTTAGTTATAGCATTCGTTTCGTAAATCATATGTTCGTTTTGTAAACCATGTATCGCGTTAATCCTTGCTGCCAGTCCAGGCATGCGTGCGATGATTAGTGGGGGCTTCCCATATGTTTCAAAACCACGCGTATCGACTGCTACGAAAATATAAGAGGTGCCCTAAGTCAATGTCTATCAGCATTGACCTTTTGCCCATAGTCCATTAGTACACGCCCGTCCGACTGGCACGGTGTGAGGTTTGTTAAACCTAATAGCGCTATTAACTAATGACCCGCTCGCCATAGGCCTCGGCGATTAAGTCGATAATTGAGGGACTTAAAGTGATAGAGTTGATGGTCTTATGATCGTGTACGTAGGTTTTACGTACGTGCCCTTCAATCCGAGGACAGTAGTAAGTATGAGTGTACGTAGGTTTTACGTACGTGCCCTTCAATCCGAGGACAGTAGTAAGTATGAGTGTACGTAGGTTTTACGTACGTGCCCTTCAATCCGAGGACAGTAAAAAAAATAGTTTAATAGTAATGATAGTACAAGTAGTTATTCAATCCCATTCCCAACCCCTGGGACTCCCATGCCTTAGAAAGAGTGTGAAATCACCTCGGTTTGCTCGGTTAGGTTCTCAAATATAGTTAACAGTCAAGGTCGGTCAATCACGTCCTAATAAGGTACGGATAACAATCAGTTTCTCATGCATAACACGTATCCTACGTATGGTTTATTTGCACATTACTTCGTCCACATAACAGGTACACACTTTAACGATTTATGCCCATATAAACCTCCCATCCATTCCCCACTCATAATCAAACATACGATATTGCACGTAACACATATAACATGTTAGATAATTCATTGATAGCATACTCGACATTTAGACACGCAAGTCACAACTTACGTCAATTCAGCATTTATATTCGAAACCGGCTGTTTTCGGACATTTAAATAAAATACTTAACTTATTCCAAAAATTCCTAAATTTTTGCGGAACGTCCTAATCGACCCACAAATTATTGTGTAAAAATATCGGGGTCTAGTTCATTATCAGTAATTTATAGAAAATCGCCTACCGAACTGTGATCAGATTTGTCACATTCTGATCACAGTTTACGGAATAATTCGTCTAAAATTCCTCGGAAGTCCGTTTATCGAAATTCCAGTTCGAGGGTCACAAATACATCCGTGAACATCTTTGATAAAAGTTTCAGGGGCTGGTTCGGTTCAGGTTTTAAGTTGTGATCGAAAACACACAGCCCAATTTTCTGCAGTAACAATCAGCCTTAGCTCCTGTCTCGAAAACAGATTTTTAAAATAGTAACCGACCTCAGAAAAATACCATTCTAGCGCCATTTTCTTCGTTTTTCGAAAAGATACGATTTAGGCTTTTGAAATTCCGTTTTTCGAGTTTTTAAAGTCCGTTTACAGCCTGTTGAAGGCGGCTGGAAAAGTACATCAGCAAGTTGTTTCGCGGTTTAAACATTACTAAATCGCATCAACGAGTGTCCGAACAATGGATTTAGCAAGAAACCAACAATCAAACATCAAGTATGATTTAACCAACCCTCAAACCAACAAGATTCCGCTTCAAAAATCAGCCACAAGTAAACTTTTATGTAGCTTTTATGTTCATAACTTATGTTACACATTTTCTAGCATTCTCGTTATTTAGTGATTTAAACAACAACACACATACTACAAATCATAAATTCCGAACAAGTTAAGATGAGACTTACTACTAGCTTATAGCTAGGGATGAATCTAATGCAAAGTGATGAGGAAATGATGGTGAAAAAGACTAGAACAAGCTCCTTAGAAAGTCATTCAAGATGCAACCTCCATAGATCTTCTTGTAAGCTTTGTATGAACTTGTAAGTGATGAAGATGAAGATGACAAGAGAGAGAGAGGTGGGTTCGGTTTGGGTGGTGACCGAAATGGGGAGAGAGGGTTGAGTGAAATGAGTGAAATCTTTTGTGAAGTGAGGTTAAGATCCCTACACCATGCTTTCATAGATATTCTCATATATTATGTTAATTTCAACAAGTAAAGTCTAATAAGTAATTGAGATTTAATCAAATGAGAATATGTGAAGTATGGGAATGTGATATGGTGGTGGATTCGGTTGTAGTAAACCGAATGGAGGGAGAGAGAGGAGTAAATTGAGAATGTGATCTTTGAAATGATGGAGATCTTTGGTGTCATAAAAAAAATCTACTCCTTATATTTTGTTCATCTATGCAAGTAATCAATCCAAAAAAAAAAATATAAAGTAAATCTTGTGAGATATGGGGGGTGATTTAGGGGTCCACTTGGGAACCGAAATCGTTGAGGGGGGGGGGGGGGGTCTAAATGCAACATTTCAACTAAAGTCTAACTACAAGTTAGAACCCAAGTGTTGGATGGTATATGTTAGATTGTTTAATATTAGCGGGTGTTATGGCATACGGGGATCATGACAAGCCAAAAATAATAAAGTAACGTGTTTGACAAATATATGATGTCCCGGGTAATGTCCGGTTGTTCGGTCGGACACTGTTCCGTTAAAGTGTTTAATTGTACCGTAAAGTGTCTTATTTATATACTTTTGTAACGAAATAAATTCCTAACACATAGGAAAATATACCGGGCCATTTAGTGACTTTTCTGTATACTACCAGTATGTTAACATGCTCATGTAAGTATAGTTCAGTAATCAGAGAGCAGTTAAATATTTCAACACAGTCACCAAGCACTTAAATTATTATCAAATAAATTGTACGTAATACATGTAAATTGAGGGTTGTCACACGTGGCACTAGGCGAATCAGATTGCTCAAGAGAATCCATAACAACTACATTGTGACAGTATTTAATGCGTTCATTACCCCATAATAATAAACAATTACAATCACATAAGCTGTCACGAATTTCTTGTTCTCTCAAACAATACAAATCCGACAACCTATATTTTAGGTGTGTTTCTAGACTTCCTAGCTTGATTTGATGTAGACTGCGACTAAACCTGCAACATACGTTAAAACAATGTCAATACAAAGGTATTGGCGAGTATACAAGTTTTGATAGTGTAGTGTAAATAGTTAAAAGTGCTGCGAATTACCAAATACATAACGATATACCTCAACATATATGCATACAAGACAGATACTACCAGCTAAGTCACTCGAGCTGCGATTGCGATTGCTATTCATCCTAACTAGACCCCGTCGGGTGCTATAGTACTATACTAGTTAAGGCGGGACCTCGCGAGTATAAGTCCTAACACATATGTAACTAGCACCACGTGTAAATATGCATAACAGTTATTCGCAAGTGAAAACAGTTTGATTGATTAATCCGTTTTGATAAGTTTGATTTAATAGAGACGTATGTTACACCCAAAATGCGATAAAAAAGGGGTTCGAGTATACTCATAGCGATGATGGATTGAAGGGAGCGCGTCTGAGATTAGCCTGATTACACAGCGATAGCGTAAGCGATGAACAATGCGATAAGCGGTGATAGGTGACCAAGTGTCGAGTGGCAACCCGATCGGATGGCCAGTTGATCGGATGACAATCCGATCGGATGGTCATCATCCGATAGGGTGACCATTCGATTGGGTTGTCATCTACCCATCCGATCAGTTAACTGTTCTCGATGGTCGTTCGTGTTCAACACGCTAAGTCGGTTATCTCGTTGATAGGAACCAGTTCTCGAACTGACACCTCACTAGAGAAAGAGCATAAGGTCTGTACGAGCTCTGTTTCTACCGGTTTTGGGTAAAAGTTAAGAAAGTTTGAAGAAAAGCTTAGAAAACTTAGATTCGGCTTAGATCTAGGTGAGATTAGTGTTTATTCTCCGTGGAATCCATCAGATCTGGACTGTTCTTGGCGAGATGAGGTCACACTTCGTTGTTCCTAAGAACTCCATGATGTCATCACCTTAGAACGGCTCAAATCCGAAGATTTACCGGTGAAAAAGTGATATTTAATGATGAAAAAGATGAAGGAGGGCGTGTAGATCATATAAGTACAAGATTTAGGGTGAAAACTTACAAGAATTGCGAGAAATCAAGTGAAAATGGCGAGAAGGCGTCTGGTTGAGCGAGAGCAGTCACATCAACTGTTGTTGATGTGAAAAGTGGGGTATTTATAGGCAAGAGGAGGAGAAAGGCGGTGCAGTGAATCGGATCGGATGGCTGTCCGATCGAGTGGCGCCTCGATCGGGTGGCACCTCGATCGGGTGGCCATTCGATCGAGCGGTCAGTCGATCGGTGGCATCCGGCGAGTTGTATTACACATCTTCATCCACATTTTCATATATTTATTATAATTAGTCACGTTGGGTCGTATATACATATCCATATTTCAAATCCTACGATAATCGAGTTACGCGTGCCTGCGAGTGCGTTTTTGAGTATTGAGTTACACTGCGGCACATCACGGCTATCAAGGAGGGTAGAATTGGTCCTCACTTGACATCTTCGTGGTTTTCAGCAAGTACAATGTGATGTTATAGCGATAAAGTATGCGTAATATGCGAAAATACTGTAAAATAGCGATCTATGCGATATAGCTACATTATGATCCGAATCTCTGGTGCTAGGCGTAACGAGTATAATCGAGTAGTAACAACGCACGAACGTGCGGGTTGTTATAGTCTCCCCTGCTTTAGGGAATTTTGTCCCGAAATTAATACATAAGAAGGGTCGCGAGGATTGATGTGCGAATGAGAGTAGCGATAAAGTATCAAGAATAGGCAAGCAATCGATGGAAGATTGACGAGAGAGATCGTTGCGAAGGCTGGGCAATTTCAGCGAGTAAGACGATTCGTATACAAAATATGGCAACACACAAAAAGCGATCCAAAAGTGTTCTGAATTCTCGAAAAGTTGATTAATTTGAAATGGTTTGAATAACTTGTTTATGAAAAATCTTCCCACAGTGCGGCGTTAAACTGTTTCGATGTCCACACCAGCTCTATGAGTGGGGTTTTATTAGGTTACTAAAAGATTTTAGGGTGTTTAGGACTCGTTTTACGAAATTTTCTCGTCACGCGACCGTAACTTGAGTCGATTGTTACACCAACGTTACAAGATAGTCTCGTTTTGTACAAAGGTTTTGATCAAATTTTAGAAAAGTTTTTGTAAGAAAAGGTTGGTTTAAACTTTGGGTAAACAAAGCTTTTTAATAATACCAAAAATTTAATTTTTAAGGTCGGCCCCGCATGGCACTTTCCCACGAAAGTTCTACAATATGACTAAAACACTTATATTTAGGAAGTACCAGCAGCGTATCCACCATGTTTTATTCATATGGCATCCGTCTCGTGAGTCATTGTCATCCGTGTCGACATAGTACAGACATAATTGCGATGGCTCGACCCAAACGGAAAAGGGTTGGATCGAGTTTTGAAAGGCGAACTGAGCGATGAAGTCGTTTTCGAACTCAGTTTAGTGACACGAGCGAGTGCGAGAAGCGATAAGCGGTACGCGATAATTGATAACGAAAATACCGAACACCAAGCATAGTAAACGAAGACGGCGACGATAAGCGAAAAGCGATAAGCGACAAGCGAAAAGCGATGAGCGACAGCGACAATCGTCGAGCGATACGCGACAGTCGATGCGTTGCAAGTCATGCGATTTGATTTGATTAGATTAAACAACACCACAAATTTTAACTAACATTAGCCCCACATGGCCCTTTTCCACAAAAGTCTTAGATATGGCTAAAGCACTTATATATAGGAAGTACCAGTGGCGTATCCACCATGCTTTAACCAAATGAGTTTCATCCCGTGAAGAGAGGTCATGTGTGCTAATATAACATAGATAACATAGATAACGGTAAGCGATAGCGATGACGATAAGCGTTAGGAGATACACCATGAGCGATGGAGCAATACACAACCGTTAGAGCGATACACACGATAAGCGATAAAGAGATACACACGGTAAGCGATAGCGCGATACACATAATAAACGATTGCGGTTTGCAAGATAGATTCAAGCGATTAATGCGATTGCGAGCGTGTTGACTTACGAAAAGTCTTTGCGATTCCACGCTTGAGTTGCGATTGAGATTGTTACGCCTTGCGATGTAGTGTAGTGTGTCGAAAATAACCACAACAGTATAATAGGTCTACGTTCCAACTCCACATGGCACTTTCTTCACAAAACTTCGGTTAGCATGGCGAAACATCGTCATGTTTCAATCCATACGCCTTCGTTCCGTGAATAGGTGTCACACTTCGTCAGACATGGTTAAGATGCTTATATATAGGAAGTACCAGCGGCGTATCCACCACGCTTAACCATGCCCTGAACGTTGAGGCATCATTGAAACTCACTACGATCTCCGTGCACTAATCAAAATAATCCCGTGTGCACCCGTGATTAGTTTGATTCTTGCACGTTTATCGTACCTTATCTCAAGAATGCATAGTAGGGGTAAAATACATTATATAGTACATAGTGCTAGCATTAGATTGTGCGCGAGTACAAGAGAGAAATAGAATCCACATGCGTCGAGAGTTAGGATAAGTTTCCACACTTAAAAGAAATTGACGGCGATAAGTCATATTATTACAACAATTTTAGAAGCAAAATAACGTTGCTGTGGAGTGCTTATGTGGAGACTGCGGTTGTTGCTGAAATACCTCAAGGTTGCGGTCCTGTGCGGCAGTTCTAGGTAAAATGACCATACCAGTTGCAATTGTCGCAATAGCGACAGTTAGCTCCTGGTGGGTGATGATACGTACACATGAGACACAGGGGATGGCTTCCGGTGTAGGTGCGCTTCACCAGAACGGGAGCAAATCGTAGCGGTGTGGGGTTTGGAATTTCATCCACGCTTGATTCCTTTCGCTTGTGGCTGAGCTCGTTGTGATCCTGAGATGAGGTGTCGTTGTCGTTAGAGGATTCGTTTGATGATTCGCTGGAGACATCGTCAGAAGAATCTTCAGAAGAATCGTCGGATGAGTCGATGACGATTGCTTGATGAGCTTGTTTGACAGGATTTTTGGAGAAAAATCTGTTTAAGACTCGTTTGCTGTTGATTTCTGCGGCCAAGTGGTAGGTTTCTTTGATGGCAGCAGGTCTTGCAGCTTCAACAAAGTCACCCACACACTCAGGCAAGACGCAAATGTACTTCTTGATGGCCTTCTCTGAAGTGTTGACTTGACTTGGGCAGATTATGCTAAGCTGTTTGAACCTTGCGGTGTAGCCAGCATTGTCACCTTCGGCCTGCTTGATTTCCCAAAATTCGTTTTCTAGCTTCTGGACTTCATGGGGAGGGCAGTACTCTTTCTTCATGAGCTCCTTCAGCTCATCCCAAGAGAGAGCATCAGCTGCGGAGATCCCACGTTTGTTACATTCGGCAGTCCACCAGTCGAGTGCTCGCGATTGAAATACTCCGGTTGCGCAAGTAGTACGGAGACTATCGGGACACCCACTTTGACGAAGGGTAACGTCGATAGAGTCGAACCACTGGAGTAGTTGGGACATACCTCCTTCACCCGTGAACTCCACCGGGTCACAGGCTTTGAAGTGTTTGTAGAGGAAAGCAGATTGCGGCGCTTCCGTCTTAGAGTCTTCCGGGGTTCGAGAGTTTCTGAGAGAGTACACTTGAGCGACAATTTGAGGAATGACCTTGGCCACTTCCTTGGCCACAAGCGAGGCAATCCTCTTCTCGGCGCTTCGTTTGGCTCTTCTCCTAGCTGTTTGTCTCGAGGTAGAGTCGTTTGAAGACATCTAGACAGAGAGAGTTTTGGAGTGAGATTCGATCATAATGATTTTTTACTTTTGCGATGCGATTGAGCGCGATCAAAACTTGTAGCGAGAAATATAAAAGATTTCACATAGGAGCCACATAGGATACACGAGATTCCTAAGTTCTCACACAATTGATTCGTTTTGTACATTTAGTTAGTTGTAGTTTATACTTACATACATACATGTCGGTGTAGAATACGCGAGGACACGATGAAGAGGGAGAGAGAGCGAGAGAAAAAGCGTGTAATTTAGACATTAGTTTTGTTGCGAACATTCGGTTTTCGTTTTAGATTGTGATGGCTGTGCGAGTTGTGCGTTTACAAAAGCAGGGAGCGAAAATCAATAAATCGAGAAATCGATAAAGCGTAAAGTTTTAAATTGTAGACACATAAACATAAATAAGTTCCAACAAGCGTAAAATCGACGAGTCGTAAGCTAGAAAAGTAGATAGAGTGCCTCGGGTGTTTTAGGCGTCGACTGCCCAAGGTAACCCAACTATACCCAACAAGCTCGTGCACGCGCGTTGCCCTAGAAGACTTATGCTTCCATTGGGATGCAGCTCATGGCATTCGTCTTCCTGATCATCGCGTGGCTCGAGTCATCGTTATAGTCGAGTCCTCGGTGAGATCTTTTGAAAACCATTTTATAGAGAGTGGAATGGCTTATTAAGAATACGGGTTTCACCTCTAACTTAATTACTTCGCTCCTAGCTGTGGTTGTGCTCTTCGAATAAATTCAGGAGTTCCACTAGATTTTGAAATGGAGACTTTCGTTGAGATTTGGATGTCACTCCTAGCTCGACGAAAAGTTCTCATGCTTAGAAAAATGCGCTGAGTGAGCGATCTTATCGAGAGTTCTTGGTTTTCACGCCTGATCTCGACTGGAACACTCGGTTGTGTTACACGAGTATTTTCGAAAACGTGTGTATTATGTTGGCTTTAGGAAAGGCTAAGTAATATTCTAGGCTTAGGAAAGGCTCTTCGCGTGAAATTGTAGTATGCGGTGTTCACACGAAGTAGTAATTTTTAGCGAATTCGAACGAGAGTATCGAGTAGGCCCGTGCAACTCCTACTGGATCCGCATGAGTCGGCCTGTTGGTACTTAGACTATAGACTATGTCGTTTCTAAGACGTTGACCCGGACTAGGTCAAGTTTGGCCTAATTCCCTATAGTTATGGCTCTGATACCAATCTGTCACACCCCAACCGATGACGGAATCATCGGGGCGCAGCACTAGGCGAATCAGATTGCTCAAGAGAATCCATAACAACTATATTGCGACAATATTTAATGCGTTCATTACCCCATACTAATAAACAATTATAATCACATAAGCTGTTACGAATTTCTTGTTCTCTCAAACAATACAAATCCGACAACCTAGATTTTAGGTGTGTTTCTAGACTTCCTAGCTTGATTTGATATAGACTGCGACTAAACCTGCAACATACGTTAAAACAACGTCAATACAAAGGTATTGGCGAGTATACAAGTTTTGATAGTGTAGCGTAAATAGTTAAAAGTGCTGCGAATTACCAAATACATAACGAGATACCTCAACATATATGCATACAAGACAGATACTACCAGCTAAGTCACTCGAGCTGCGATTGCGAATGCTATTCATCCTAACTAGACCCCGTCGGGTGCTATAGTACTATACAAGTTAAGGCGGGACCTCACGAGTATAAGTCCTAACACATATGTAACTAGCACCACGTGTAAATACGCATAACAGTTATTCGCAAGTGAAAACAGTTTGATTGATTAATCCGTTTTGATAAGTTCGATTTAATAGAAACGTATGTTACACCCAAAATACGATAAAAAGGGGTTCGAGTATACTCACAGCGATGATGGATTGGAGGGAGCGCGTCTGAGATTAGCCTGATTACACAGCGATAGCGTAAGCGATGAACAATGCGATAAGCAGTGAGAGGTGACCAAGTGTCGAGTGGAATCCCGATCGGATGGCAATCTGATCGGATGGCCAGTTGATCGGATGACAATCCGATCGGATGGTCATCCGATCGGGTGACCATTTGATTGGGTTGTCATCTCATTTGATAAGGATGTGTTTGTGTATGATGGTTCGTCCTTTGAAGTTTTTGTTGTAGCATTTTGGAAACAGAGAAGTATCTCTACCTTTCAGGTCGGTTGATCGAACGGTCGGTCGATCGGGTGGTAACCCGATTGGGTGGCTGTTCGATTGGACGGTGATCCGATCAGTGAGACACTTTGGTTGATAAGTTTATATCAGACTGGTCACTCGATCGGGCGACAATCCGATACGGTGAAAATCCGTTGGAACTGCTGTGCGAAGAAGATTTGTCAAATTGTTTAAGTGCAATCCGATCGTATTGCGGGTCGATCGGGTAACAGTCCGATCGGACGGCAATCCGTCCCGCAACTGGATCGTTTCACAACTTTTTTTATTTTGTTAAGTTTCTGCGATTTGATCGAGACGGTATGGCTATGAGCTAAACAATGGAACTCCACCAAGTCCAAGTCATCGGATCGGATGGGAATCACCCCGTCCGATCAGTTAACTGTTCTCAATGGTCATTCATGTTCAACACGCTAAGTCGGTCATCTCGTTGATAGGAACCAGTTCTCGAACCGACTCCTCAAAAGAGAAAGAGCAGAAGGTCTGTACGAGCTCTGTTTCTACCGGTTTTGAGTAAAAAGTTAAGAAAGTTTGAAGAAAAGCTTAGAAAAATTATATTCGGCTTAGATCTAGGTGAGATTAGTGTTTATTCTCCGTGGAATCCATCAGATCTAGACTGTTCTTGGCGAGATGAGGTCACACTTCATTGTTCCTAAGAACTCCATGATGTCATCACCTTAGAACGGCTCAAATCCAAAGATTTACCGATGAAAAAGTGAGATTTAATGATGAAAAAGATGAAGGAGTGCGTGTAGATCATAGAAGTACAAGATTTAGGGTGAAAACTTACAAGAATTGCGAGAAATCGAGTGAAAATGGCGAGAAGGCGTCTGGTCGAGCGAGAGCAGTCACATCAACTGTTGTTGATGTAACAAGTGGGATATTTATAGGCAAGAGGAGGAGAAAGGCGGTGCAGTGAATCGGATCAGATGGCTGTTCGATCGAGTGGCGCCTTGATCGGGTGGCCATTCGATCGAGCGATCAGTCGATCGGTGGCATCCGGCGAGTTGTATTTCGGCGTTTCATTTCGATCGTTAAGCACTGCGATAGTTTGGTTACACATCTTCATCTACATTTTCATATATTTATTAGAATTAGTCACGTTGGGTCGTATATACATATCCATATTTCAAATCCTGCGATAATCGAGTTACGCGTGCATGCGAGTGCGTTTTTGAGTATTGAATTGCACTGCGGCACATCACGGCTATCAAGGAGGGTAGAATTGGTCCTCACTTGACATCTTCGTGGTTGTCAGCAAGTACAATGTGATGTGATAGCGATAAAGTATGCGTAATATACGAAAATACTGCGAAATAGCGATGTATGCGATATAGCTACATTATGATCCGAATCTCTGGTGCTAGGCGTAACGAGTATAATCGAGTAGTAACAACGCATAAACGTGCGGGTTGTTACTATCATTATGTTTCGTCGGCGACCTTGACAGTTTCCTTAATTCCTAGCATTTATCATGTTCCTCACCCTAATCATGTCAACCGATAGTTTGCCATTATCACTTAATCATAAGCACCCTAACTAATCATTATGTATTATGCCACAATCTCGATCATTTCGTAACTGTTTACACAGATAACATCATATGCATATGGCAACAGGGTCGTTAACGGAGCAGGGAGCATGACTCTATACAAGACATCTAAAACCCTAACAGTGAATCCATCAATATACAATCAAACCCAACAATTCTTACGCATCATACGGTCTAGATCATCACAAAACATATCAATCCACATATACATACTCATCTATAACCAAATCTAGTTTATACATTAATCATGAATCAACAGGAAGATCATTTGTAATGCAATAAGGGTGAACACACTAACCGAATAATTGCGTATACTCAGAGGTATGCTAAGACGAACGAGAGAAGGAACTTCACAAAAACTGCTGTAAGTTTAGAGAGAGAGAGGATAGGGTTGCCGACGTTTACAATTGAGAATAATGGTCTAGGGTTAAGCGAGTTACGTTAAATAACGAAGGCAACTTGTTTGGGTTTTGTTTGGGCCAAGGCCCATTACGGCGAAACACCATCCTGGCAAAACATGGTGTTGGCGAAACTAAGCACATTAAACACATTAGTCATATGCTAAACATATACAAGTTATAATGCAATACTAATTATAAAACACCGGTGCGGAACAAGTAGGTGTCGAGGGAAGACCTTGAAAGTTCGAGTTGTCACAAGTATCATTATTCTCCCTCGTGTGACTGTTAACCTCATCTGATCCGGCCATGTAGCTTGATTGCTACATAAAATATTAATAATGATTCATTCAAAAATCTTATTATGGTATTCGTCATTTATGGCAATTCACTAACCGTGGTAACTATGAACCATATTGGTTAATTTAATTCATTTACATTTTATTATATTTTATCCAGTTATAAACTATTAAGGATAATAGGGTGGCATACAAAAGGCCTAGTCACAAGGACAATTTTAAATTATAAGCCATGATCTTATAGGATCGAGGCATTTAGGTTTGAACGTAGTTCCTTACCTTTCTTGACAGGGAGTCATAGACTACAACTGTCTTTTGTCTTATTTAACAATTATTATGGCCCCCAGGCACATCATCACTAATGGATGTTTAATTATTAAAGGAAAGAAATTGGAAGAATCTAATATAAGGATGAGTTATGTGATTTTATCGAATCACATTTGCCAGGAGTGTTAACATATTTTCAGATGTTAACAAGGATTTGAATCTTAAAAAGGAATTACCATCATGGTCCTATCTTAAAATGACACACGGACTAGGTTTTGCCTTTAAGATTTTCATTTAATAATCAATGGCAGATTAATTACAAAAAGGAATGATATTTGATTTATTTCATATATTATATACATGCATATAATGACAAATGAAATTTTTAAAATTAAAACATTCCACTAAATTTAAAAAGAGTACATAGATGCCCTAAACGGGACTTTTACATAAATAACTTGCCCATGCAAGGGCTAAACAAGAAAGACAGGTCCACGCAGGGACCAAAGATAGAAAGACAAGTCCACGCAGGGACTAAGTACATAAATAAATGTCCACACAGGGACTTAATTGAAATAAAGAAGTTACAACACAAATACACAAGGAATCTTCAAAAATCCCCCTTCTTCTTACCCTTGATCAGATTCGCCAAACCCTTAAGAAATCCCCGGTGGCTTCTACGCTCCTCTTGAACCTCTCGTTCCACCTGGCTCAACCTCTGAAGAATCTCCTGTTGTTGCGGCGGCTGGATCATAGGCTGCTGCGGCGGTGGCTGAGGAGGTGGCGGGTATTGATACCCATATGCTTGGTACCCAGACTGGTATGAAGCTGCGAAAGGTCCTTCAGGGTGAAGAGCATTGTAGTTTGCCGCTACGAGATACGGGTCAACATCGGGGGCATTGTAGTAGTTGTACCCCGGGTAGGCTGGCTGCTCAAAAGGGTTATACGCTGCTGCACCGGCGTAGCCTGGCTCAACTTTGACCCGTTTGATGGTCGAGTGTACTTCGCCACTTTAACGACGCATCAAACGCATCCATTACACTACAACATCATTCGCACAACAAAACTAAACATTTACACATAATTTAACGGGGTTTAAGCCACATACCTTTAAAGCACACCTTTTCCACGCGTATCCCCTCCGGTGTGTCCGCTTGACGTTCCAGATTCCTTGCCTATAGAGTTCAATTCATAACAAGTTTTAGAACTCTTTCATAAGCTTTCACGCATTATTTCTTAACATAGTCAAATCTGCGTTTTCATCCAACTTATAACATTTTAGCCCTCATTTAGGCGTTTTATCAAACACCTTGCGGGTCAAATTTCTACATGATCTAAACCAAGTTCACAACTTGAATTTACCACCCAAATTAACTTCAAATAGCCAATATACCCATATTTTAACATTAATGATTTTAGAGATTATCTCACAATTTCAGTTTGCACTAGAACAAGAGTCTTAATCCTAGTGTTTTTCAAGTTCTACTAGCTTATTAACCACCCACTATGGTGATTTTGACTCTTACCATTATCATGCAAAATTTTGACAAGAAATCGTCTAGGGTTTGTCCCTAAACCTTATATCACTTCCAATTTCGTGTTTACAACACATAATCAAGCTCAACACTCGATTTCAATCACATGCAAGAATTTGGGTTGAACTCAAATAACCTAATTTGACATACCTTATGATCCTCTTGACGAGGTGATCACGATTCCATGTTCAGATTTCGATTTTAGCTTGATTTAGGCCTTCAATTGAGAGTTTTAGTGGAAGTTAGGGTTTTTGAGAGTGGGGGTCGCCCTCTCCTGCCTTGATCGAACCAGGATCTCCAAAAATGGAGTGTTTGGATTTTTATTTTACTAAATATTAGTAATTTAAGTTTCAATTTTTAACAACCTAGGCCCCTCCACTCTTATTTAGTTTATATCTTTGGCTTTTTAACTCATTCATGTGTTACTACAAGACTCCTAACTAACTGGGTTATTTATCCTAGTTAGCTTATCTTGTTTATTATACACTTTATAATTCTAATATAAAGTTTTGTACTTTCGGGATGTTACAAGTCCACCCCCCTTAAAAGGGTTTCGTCCCCGAAACCGTAATACGTACCAAATAGTTTAGGGTAGAGCCGTTGCATCTCTTCTTCGGACTCCCATGTGGTATCTGCACCCTTCTTGTGCTCCCATTTAACCTTCACTTGGTTAATTACTTTGTTCCTCAAACTCTTCTCCTTACGATCTAAAATTGCAATTGGCCTCACTGCATAATTGAGGCTGTTATCCACCTCGATGTCATCATAGCGGATACGAGCGGTTTCATCTGCTAAGCATTTTCGGAGATGTGACACGTGGAATGTGCTATGAATTCCACTCAACTCCTCGGGTAGTTCAAGGCGATATGCTACCTTACCAACCCGTTCAGTGATTCTGAATGGCCCAATGAACCTCGAACTCAACTTTCCTTTTTTTCTGAACCGTATAATTCCTTTCCATGGTGATACTTTTAGCATTACTTTATCGCCGATTTGAAATTCAATTGGTCTGTTTCGTTTATCTGCGTACGCTTTTTGTCGATCCTGAGCCGCCTTTAGGTTAGCTCGGACCAAGTCGATCTTCTCATTCGTAGTCCGGATTATATCAGTAGGAGCTAGTCCTCGTGGACCCACTTCTCCCCAACATACCGGGGTTCGACACTTTCTTCCATATAGCATTTCGTAAGGAGCCATTTTAATCCTTGCGTGATAGCTGTTGTTATACGAGAATTCGACCAAGGGTAGATAGACATCCCAACTACCCCCGAAGTCGATAATGCAAGCCCGCAACATATCTTCCAACGTTTGTATCGTTCTCTCACTTTGCCCATCCGTTTGTGGATGGTAAGCAGTGCTAATGAACAATTTAGTTCCCATTTTCTCTTGGAATTCGCGCCAAAATTTCGAAGTAAACCGAGTATCTCAGTCTGATACAATGGATATCGGCACTCCATGACGTGCTATGATTTCATTAGTGTACACCTCCGACATCTTCTCGGATGTAAAAGTCTCACGAATCGGAATGAAGTGAGCACTTTTTGTCAATCTATCCACGACTACCCATATAGCATCAAATCCGCGATTGGTTTTGGGCAATTTGGTTAACAAATCCATCGTGATTTATTCCCACTTCCAAACTGGGATATCCAACGGTTGCAACTTACCATATGGCTTTTGGTGCTCCGCTTTGACTTGTAAACAAGTCAAACACTTCTCCACATATTTCACAATATCTCTTTTCATTCCAGGCCACCAATAGTTTTGTTTTAAGTCATTGTACATCTTGGTCGCACCTAGATGAATCGAATATCGGGATTTATGAGCTTCATCAAGTAGAAGCGCCTTCACCCCACAAGTATGTGGGACCCATATCCTTCCGGATCGAGTCTTCAACCCGTTATTCCCATCCGACAAATCTTTCAACTGACCGATTATTCTTTCTTTCTTCCAATTCTCCTCTTTCACTACTTCTAATTGCGCCTCTCGAATACGTTCAAGTATACCCGAGGTCACCACGAGCTGCATCGACCTTACTCGTATTGGGACATAGTCCGCTTTTCTGTTCAGAGCATCTGCCACCACATTTGCCTTTCCGGGGTGATAATGTATTTCAAAATCGAAATCTTTCACCGTTTCTAGCCATCGCCTTTGTCGCATATTTAACTCCTTCTGATCGAAGAAGTATTTCAAGCTCTTGTGATCGGTGAATATGGTGCACTTTACCCCATATAAGTAGTGCCTCCATATTTTTAAGGCAAATACCACCGCAGCCAACTCAAGATCGTGCGTGGGATATTTCTTCTCGTGTATCTTCAATTGCCTCGAGGCATAAGCTATAACTTTGCCCCGTTGCATTAAAACGCATCCGAGCCCCAATAGTGAAGCATCCGAGTAAACTACCATGTCTTCGACTCCGTCCGGCAATGTCAGTACCGGAGCTTGTGTTAACTTCTCTTTGAGCGTTTGAAACGCTTTTTCTTGATCGACACCCCAAATGAACTTTTCTTTCTTTCGAGTTAGCTTTGTTAACGGTGACGCAATCTTGGAGAAATTTTGAATGAATCTCCTGTAGTATCCCGTAAGCCCCAAAAAGCTTCTAATTTCCGAAGGGTTCTTCGGGGAATTCCATTTTGATACAGCCTCGATCTTTGACGGATCCACCAATACTCCGTCGGCACTTATGATGTGGCCAAGAAATTGTACCTCTCGTAACCAAAAGGCACATTTAGAGAATTTTGCATATAACCTCTCTCGCCTAAGCGTCTCCAACACCTCTTGTAAATGGTGTGCATGTTCAGCTTTGCTTTTTGAATACACCAAAATATCATCGATAAACACAATGACCGACTTATCCAACATTGGCTTGCAAACCCGGTTCATGAGATCCATGAAAGCCGCGGGTGCATTTGTTAGCCCAAATGAAATCACGAGGAATTCGTAATGTCCGTATCTCGTACGGAAAGCCGTCTTCGGCACATCTTCCTCCTTGACCTTTAATTGGTGGTACCCCGATCTAAGGTCAATTTTTGAGAACCAGTTCGCACCTTGTAATTGGTTGAATAAGTCATCTATCCTCGGAAGCGGGTATCGATTCTTTATCGTGAGTTTGTTTAACTCCCGGTAATCAATGCACATGCGCATGCTTCCGTCTTTCTTTCTCACGAACAGTACCGGTGCACCCCAAGGAGACACACTCGGCCTTATGAATCCATTGTCTAGCAGATCTTGAATTTGGGACATCAACTCTTGTAATTCCGACGGTGCGAGTCGGTACGGTGCTTTAGCTACAGGTTTCGCGCCCATAATCAATTCAATTCCGAACTCTACCTCCCGTTCTGGCGGTATTCCCGGTAAATCTTCCGGAAATACATCAGTGTACTCGCGTACCATTGGTACGTCTTCAATCTTCGGCGTCTCCTTATCGGGTTCGTTTGCGTATATCATAAATGCTTTACATTCGCGCCTCATAATTTTATGAGCTTTTAGTATTGAGCACATAACGGGACTGCCCCCTTTTTCGCTATAGATGGTAACTTGCTTTCCGCTTGGAGATGTCAATTTTATCTCCTTGCGGAAACATATCACTTATGCATGATGTCGAGATAACCAATCCATCCCGACCACTACTTGGAATTCTCCCATTGACATAGGGATCAAGTCTATTAGATATTCCTCATCATCAATGTTTATTTTGCAGTCTCGACATACATCACATACAAGGAAACTTTTGTTATCACCTATTTCTACCTCTAATGGCATAGGCAATTTCGTTAGTACAAAAGAAGGATGTCGAATAAATCCATGTGAAACAAAGGATTTATTCGCACCCGTATCAAATAACACATGTGCGGGAATCGAGTTTATAACAAATATACCTGAAACCACATCGGGTTCCACCTTTGCCTCGGCTGCCGTTAACTGGAAGGATCTTGCTTTTGCTCTTGGTGTCTCAGTACGTGTATCCTTGTCATCTTTATTCCCGATCAATTCCGGACACTCCGATTTCTTGTGACCCGGCTGATAACATTTGTAACACACCGACACCTTCCCCGAGCACAACGCAGCCGTGTGCCCGGTTTTCCCACAAATAGGACACAGCTTGTCCTTAAACCGGCACTCACCCTTGTGCCCTTTCCCGCATATCTTACAGCTTGATGACCCGCCTTTTCCTTCTTGTTTCTTTGAGGATTCGTTCGGACAAGCCTTTTTCGTCGGGCTTGGGTTGACTACCTGTGCCCTTCTTTCGCCTCTTTCTATCTGTTTCTTCAACTCTATCTCCCGTTCCCGAGCAACGTTTATAATCTCGGTGAGAGTCTCATACTTCGAAGGAGTCATAAACTCCCTATACTCGGTGCTTAGCATATTATAATAATAATAATATATTTTCTGCTCTTCATTCGTTATGAGATCATCACAAAACTTCATTTTATCCATGAATGTTCCCGTGATTTTATCGATAGATTCACCCTTGTGTCGAAGCTACATAAATTCTTCCTTGATTTTGTTAATGATTGCCTTGGGACTATGATGTTTAAGAAACGGCGTCTTAAACTCGTCCCATGTCATAGCCTTAGCCGCTTCACTTCCGATCTCTTTCTTCTTGTTATCCCACCAATCTTTCGCCTGACCCCTTAACTGACCCGTGCCATAGGCCACGTGGTCATCCTCATCACAATGGGTCCTTTCAAATACTCCTTCCATATCACTTAGCCACCGTTGGCATATTATCGGGTCAACCTCCCCGTTGTAAATTGGCGGTTTACACGCCATGAACTCTTTATAAGAACAGGATTTTCGTCCTCCCGACTTTTCCTTTGCCAAATTTGTATTATCTTCCAATTTCTTGATTCTTTCCTCCACTACTGATAATACCGTGTTTTGGATTTTGTCGATGAAACCTGACAAACTGTTTTCGATTGCTTTTCCTACCTCTTCAGCAATCACTTCTCTCGTTTGCTCGGTGACTCTTTGCACCGCGTCATCATTACCTTTATCCGTCATCTTTAACTGAAATGTTTACATTAAGTGTTAAACATTTCATCTATGACATGACATATGGTTTGTTTACTTCGGTTTATTCAAGTTCATAACTTGTTTTCACCGTTCTCCTTTAATGCACTTTCCGGGTTTGAGTGTGTTAACACGCTCTTCCCATGCATATCAATTCATTATTTCCCCATTTTTTTATACTTAGTAATTCTACTTTAGAACAATTAACTCTTACCGGATGCTTGATCAAGCTTGAACCGAACACACTTGTTAACAACCTTGAGCTCTGATTACCAACTTGTAACACCCTTATTAAAGGACTGAATTGAATAATAATTTAAATAAATTATTACACTAATTTTGAGATTTTATAAGAACAACCATGTTAATAAACCGACATATTCGTGGCGCTTGCTAAAAACAAGTTTAAAGAAAACATCTACTAGTCAACTACCGACTAGTTAAGCATTCAAAACATAATTAAGGGTTCAGTTACAACAAAAACATTGTCTTGATAGTAGTTAAGTTAACGCGGAAGCTTCAAAATACGTGTTCGGTTCTTGATAGCATACTTGATCATCATCCGGATAGTCCCCATCGTTACCTAGAGTCAAAACCATTATAAACATTAGTTTTGACATTTAATTAGAGTGTACAAACAAGTTCCAGTTTAAAAAAAAAATTTCTAACTTTGATCCTCCCGCGTGTCGCGGCAGGAAACATTATATCCGTCGCGACTCGCGACGGCTTCCGCGTGTCGCGGGGTTATTCAGGTGTTCCTCCGCGTGGCGCGGGGGAACGCTTTTTCCAGCAGGTGCAGGTTTAATTCCTGCATTTCTGCCTAGCTCCGAAAATTTTCCAAATTCTAACTTTAAAAGGTCATAACTTTTCACTCGCTAGTCCGTTTTAACCGATTCTTTTCCTATGAGTCCGTAATAAAATTTCGGATTCAACCATGTAAATTTCATATTGCGGAAACCGAGATACCGACAATCGGTTCACAATTTCCTTATTTCAATTATCCAACCCATTAGTGTAAGTGCATAGCACCTCTTTTCCATTCTTAAGACCTTTTAGACATAATTACCCAAATTCCCGGGCTCATATATTTGGTGCATTCGCGCCATTCTATGGCTTTGCGTTCCCTTAGGGCTAAATACTTGTTTCTTCAGAATTCAAGCATTCCGTTTCAAACGACCCTTTTTATTTAACTTCTATTGTTTGACCCAAATTCCGGGTTCTTATGCTTAGATTAATATAACCAAATCATTGGTATGGTACAATCCATCATTTAACGAAGTATGAGATTTTCAAGTCTCTACTCTCGTGATTCTTTTAAAAGCATCATTTTGACTCGTTTGGTTATTCAGTGAAAACCATCACTTCATTGACTAGCCAAACTAAATTCCAAGTCTTTACTTTGACCCGTTTGATGGTCGAGTGTACTTCGCCACTTTAACGAATCATCAAACGCATCCATTACACTACAACATCATTCGCACAACAAAACTAAACATTTACACATAATTTAACGGGGCTTAAGCCACGTACCTTTAAAGCACACCTTTTCCACGCGTATCCCCTCCGGTGTGTCCGCTTGACGTTCCGGATTCCTTGCCTATAGAGTTTAATTCATAACAAGTTTTAGAAATCTTTCATAAGCTTTAACGCATTATTTCTTAACATAGTCAAATCTGCGTTTTCATCCAACTTATAACATTTTAGCCCTCATTTAGGCGTTTTATCAAACACCTTGCGGGTCAAATTTCTACATGATCTAAACCAAGTTCACAACTTGAATTTACCACCCAAATTAACTTCAAATAGCCAATATACCCATATTTTAACATTAATGATTTTAGAGATTATCTCACAATTTCAGTTTACACTAGAACAAGAGTCTTAATCCTAGTGTTTTTCAAGTTCTAGTAGCTTATTAACCACCCACAATGGTGATTTTGACTCTTACCATTATCATGCAAGATTTTGACAAGAAATCATCTAGGGTTTCTCCCTAAACCTTATATCACTTCCAATTTCGTGTTTACAACACATAATCAAGCTCAACACTCGATTTCAATCACATGCAAGAATTGGGTTGAACTCAAATAACCTAATTTGACATACCTTATGATCCTCTTGACGAGGTGATCACGATTCCATGTTCAGATTTCGATTTTAGCTTGATTTAGGCCTTCAATTGAGAGTTTTAGTGGAAGTTAGGGTTTTTGAGAGTGGGGGTCGCCCTCTCCTGCCTTGATCGAACCAGGATCTCCAAAAATGGAGTGTTTGGATTTTTATTTTACTAAATATTAGTAATTTAAGTTTCATTTTTTAACAACCTTGGCCCCTCCACTCTTATTTAGTTTATATCTTTGGCTTTTTAACTCATTCATGTGTTACTACAAGACTCCTAACTAACTGGGTTATTTATCCTAGTTAGCTTATCTTGTTTATTATACACTTTATAATTCTAATATAAAGTTTTGTACTTTCGGGATGTTACATAATTGACACGCCACAAGTATATGCCCACAAGAGAGTGAGATACCGTTTATACATACGCAACTGTCAGGTGTATGCCTACACCCCGTGCTTAAGCCGTGGCCATTTCTAATAAATGAGCCGAGGATATCCAGGACATGGTCATTAACCCTCCAAAGGCATTGCACCAAATAAAACAGATTAAAAACGAGTTACGTAAATGTATTAATCACAATCCGATTTAAATAACTACATACCCGACCAAGCGGTATTATAATACCGTATCCCAAGCCCGTAATACGGAAAATAATTTAAAAGTATTTACCTGAGCAAAATATAATTTTTATCCCAGCCGTATAACAACCAGCAAGTGCAAATATCTTTTACTGGGCTCCTAGATCTAGAACGAAGGTTTTAATAACATATTAGATTCCTAACGGGTCTTACTTAAGTTAAAACTTAGACCAGTTAGTTTTAAAGAAAGGCTTACGGTTCAAAACGCAAGATTAAGCGAAGACCGGATTAGAATGTGATTTAGACCTGACAAGTATGAAGACTTGTATATTATGGGTAAACTAAATACATTATGGATTTTGAGGTAAAAATGATAAGGTTTGACACGTTTCGGTTAATCCATGCAAACTAGTTACATAAACCGTACCGAACGCGAAAAATGCATAACGGGTAACCAATTGAGTCATGAATAGGTTCCCTAAGTTAATATGCTTAAAATGTGTTATGATATTAGTAGGATACCTTCCAATATGCCCAAAACGATTTTAAAATCAAATTAAGCCCCGTAAGGGTATTTTGGTCATTTTAAAGCTTATAAAAGAGGTTAAATAGTAATCTGAGGTTTTGGTCTAAAATGATTAGTAAAAATATTTATTTTAGTGAGTTATATCAGTAGGATATTGCATATATGTGAAATTTATCATTTATGTCCAAACTATGCACCGTAGGGGCATTTTGGTCATTTCACATAAGCTTTAAGGGTCAAATTTGGAAATTTGTGTTCAAAACTTTTATTTACTGTTAAAGTATAAAAATTGATTCATAACATCAGTAGGTAACAAGCCTTAGGTGTCTAATATGGTTTTAAACCATACTATGCGCCTAAATCGCATAAAAGTCGGTATTTGACGATATTTGGGTTAATTAAAGAAATCTAAGATTTTGAACAGCCTTTATAGTTTAAAATAACTTATTTACTATTTAAAATTAGTAGAAAAAGGTTTGATACGTAAAGGATGTGTAAAACTCATTTTATTAGCAAAAAGGGCATTATCGTCAATTACCGAGCCTATGCAAGAACTCTATGTTATGATCAGTTTAAAATTTAATAAAAATTTCCAAAAATCTCTAAATATTATATTACATCAGTGGGTAAAAGGTTTGGTGTCAAAATTTGGGTTTAAATAGGATTTATGTTGAAAATGCCGTTTAATTAATAAAAAGGCTTTCATTTACGATATTGAGCATAACTCCTAATTTAGACCATAAACTGATGTCAAACTTTTAGGACATGTTTATAAATCAGTAATAAAGGTTTTTGTCCTCTCACATTTTCAAAAATCTTGTTTTGATATCAAAATGGCATAATGGGCAACATTTAAGCATTTAACGGAAATATGCAATGAACTAGGATTTCTATGGAACCAAGTTGTATAACCTCAGAGGGTTATACTAACCTATAATATGGTCCTAAAGGAACCCTAAGGAATTTCTAAAACAACCTAAATCGGGTCAGAACTGAAAGTCAAAGCAAAAGTCTACTTTTGTGACTTTCGGTTGCGAACCGAGCCTAAACTCAGAATTGTCGGGTTGAGCATGCTTAGACATGTTCTTATATTATTTACCAAGTTATTTTAATGTTAAAACAGATTTCATAACCTCTACATTGTTAGTTATGAATTTATTTGTAGAAATATATTCTTTTAACTTTTTAATAACAAGTTTGACCCGACAATTGACCAAGTTAGAGTGAAATTAAGTGGGTGCCCTTTTAAGGGTTTATTATCCACATAATTACCAACTCATAGCCACTTTCAATTCGAAAAATGGCTGGACCATTAGTGATTAATCACTAAGTCAAAGCTTAATTACCATGGCTTTCACTTTTGGCCATTAAACTAATAAAACTTGAACTTAAGAGGCTAAGAACACTTACTAGGGTACTTAGCATTAGTATGGAGCTTTAGAAAACTTCCTTGAGTTCCAGGAGGCTCCCAAGAGTGAGTTGTGAATAAATTTTGAATTTTGCAAGTGAACAAGTGAATACAAGAGCCCTTATATAGGATTTCTAGAGCTCCAAGATTGATCCACATGCCCCCTACAATGATTCCTGATGATTCCAGGTGTCCCTATGCATGAAAATATGTTGGCTTAGTCCCTGGAATAAAAAACCATCATGTAGAGGCGGTGTAACAGGCTGAACCTGCAGCTGTGCAGACTTTTCTGCATCTGGCACTCTTACGCGGCCCGCGTAAGAGTAAGCCTTGGGTCTACGCGGCCCGTGTGAAAGGCAGAATCCGGTAAACAGTTTTGCAACTTTGCAATTTCAGTCCCTGGTCCATTTAAACTTTATTTAACTTTCATTTATTGCATTTAGGACCATCATAGTTAACGTTTAAGGACCTCGATTCATAAACTAACTTCGTTAAGCTCCCGGTTATTTGTACAATCACAAGAAAGGTCTTGTATTCATCGAAAATCCACAAAATTAATATTCGTTATTCTTGAGAGCAAAATATATAATCATTACAATGTTTTTAGGTTCGTTAAAAGGTCACTCAGAGGTTACTTTCAACATGTTGACACTTTTAACCCCTATGCTTCATAAGATCCTTATTTTGAGCACAAACGACTTTCTAAGTTCGACAAATTATTCTTTAAAGAATACGAACGTCGTGTGAGGTCAATCAGAGGCACAAGAATGGCATGTTGACACTTTGGATCCCCTTTACTTACATAATTACTTTGCTTGACAATTTTAGACCCTCGGAAACAGTTTGCTACACGTTTAAAGTCCATGACATGTGTCTTCATTATATTGGTCGTGATTTTACGAGGTGTTACAATTTTAGTTTCATGTCTGTGGAATTTAAACGTATGCTTGGAATTGAGTCTAGCAAGTTAGATATCTCTTATTCCGTAGAGCTAGCCGATGGTAAACTTGTTGAATCAAGTGAAGTTGTTAGAGGATGTAGATTGAAACTTGGTGAACGAAGATTTAGCATCGATCTTTTGCCTGTCCAGTTGGGTAGCTTTGATGATGTAGTTGGCATGGATTGGCTATCCAAGAATAGAGCCGAAGTTGTTTGTCATGAGAAAAATCATTCGCATCCCTCTTGCGAATGATGAAACACTTATAGTACACGGCCTTCATGCAGTTGATGCGAGGGCGTTGGGCCCCATAAGGCGATGGTTTGTGACATCCCACATTGGTTATGAAGGCAAAGAAATGCTTACGAAAAGGATGCGTTGCCTTCATGGCGCATGTGGTAGATAAGAAAGTTGAAGAGCTGAAGCTTGAAGACATTCATGTGGTAAATGAATTCCCTGAGGTCTTCCCCGAAGACTTACCAGGATTACCTCCGCAAAGACAAGTCGAATTCCATATTGACTTGGTTCCAGGCGCCGCTCCTGTGGCCAAGGCACCATATCGACTTGCTCCATCCGAGATGCAAGAATTATCTACACAACTCCATGAGTTGTTGGATAAAGGATTTATAAGGCTAAGCTTCTCGCCTTGGGGAGCTCCAGTATTGTTCGTGAAGAAGAAGGATGGAACTTTGCGTATGTGCATTGATTATAGAGAGTTGAATAAGCTCACTGTTAAGAATCGGTATCTGTTACCAAGTATTGACGACTTATTCGACCAGTTACAAGGATTGAGCTATTACTCAATATTGACCTTCGATCGGGCTAACATCAGTTGAGGATTCAAGAGGAAAGCATATCCAAGACAGCGTTCAGGACTCGTTATGGGAACTACGAGTTCCTAGTGATGCCATTTGGATTGACGAACGCACCGGCTGTATTTATGGATCTGATGAATCGTGTTTGCAAACCGTATCTCGATAAATTTGTGATAGTATTTATCGATGATATTCTTATATATTCACGAACGAAGGAAGAGCACGAACAACATCTGAGAACCATTCTGGAACTGCTGAAGAAAGAAAAAAATTTACGCGAAGTTCTCCAAGTGCAAATTTTGGATTCGCGAGGTATAGTTCCTTGGCCATGTTGTGAACGAGAATGGTATCCATGTAGATCCATCAAAGATTGAAGCAATAAAGAATTGGGAAGCCCCAAGACACCGACTGAAGTACGACAGTTTCTGGGATTAGTGGGCTATTACCGACGACTTATTGAGAATTTTTCTAAAACTACTCAACCGCTCATAACCCTCACACAGAAAGTTAAGAAGTATGACTGGGGGGATAAGCAGGAAGAAGCCTTCCAACTTCTCAAGGACAAGCTATGCGATGCACCAATCCTATCCCTACCCGAAGGCACTAAAGACTTCATGGTATATACTGTGATGCTTCACGTCAAGGACTGAGTTGTGTACTCATGCAACACCAAAAGGTCATCGCTTACGCATCACAACAATTGAAGGTTCATGAGAAGAATTATACCACCCATGACCTGGAACTAGGCACGGTGGTATTTGCTTTGAAGAATTGGCGGCATTATCTGTACGGTACTCGATGTACTATTTTCATAGACCACAAGAGCTTGCAGCACATATTTGATCAGAAAGAATTAAATATGCATCAACGACGATGGTTTGAGTTGCTGAACGATTACGACTGTGAGATTAAGTACCACCCTGTAAAGGAGAACATGGTAGCAGACGCCTTGAGCCAAAAGGAAATAGTTAAAACCTTGAGAGTTCGAGCTGTGGAGATGACTATTCGAATGAATCTCACGTCACGCATTCATGATGCACAACAAGAAGCACTCAAGGAGGAAAACCTCAAGGCAGAACTTCTCCAAGGCATGGAGAAAAAATTGGTACCAAATGAATAGGGAACCTTATACTTTATGGGACACATTTGGGTTCCGCTCTATGGCGGTATTCGAGAGATAATCTTTGATGAGGCTCACAAGTCAAGATACTCGATCCACCAAGGATCAGACAAAATGTATCAGGACTTGAAAGAGTATTATTGGTGGCCAAAACTCAAAAGCGACGTTGCTGCTTACGTTGGAAAATGCCTAACCTGCGCTAAGGTTAAGGCCAAATATTAGAAACCGTCAGGGCTGTTGCAACAACCTGAAGTACCCGTCTGGAAGTGGGAGAAAATCTCGATGGATTTTATAACGAAATTACCCAGGAACCCTAGAGGGCACGATATGATATGGGTAATAGTGGATCGATTAACAAAGTCTGCACACTGCCTACCGATTCGGGAGAAAGATAACACTGGAAAGCTTGCTGAGTTGTATCTTAAGGAAATTGTGGCACGACATGGAGTGCCTATTTCGATAATTTCAGATAGAGATGGACGTTTTGTATCAATGATCTGGCAATCCTTCCAAGAGGCCTTTGGATCTTAATTACATCTAAGCACGACCTTCCATCCACAAACAGATGGCCAGAGCGAACGGACTATACAAACTCTGGAAGATATGCTTCGCGGATGTGTTATGGATCTGGGCGGCAACTGGGATACTCACCTACCTTTGGTCGAGTTTTCCTATAATAACTGCTACCATACGAGCATAAAAGCCACACTATTCGAAGCTCTATATGGCCGCAAGTGTCGCTGGAGATAAACAGTTGATTGGTCCCGAACTTGTTCAAGAAATGACTGACAAAATCATGCAAATCCGAGACCGTATCAAGGCGGCTCGTGATCCACAAAAGAGCTACGCCGATCGAAGATGGAAACCTTTAGACTTCAAGGTGGGAGACAAAGTTTTATTGAAGGTCTCACCTTGGAAGGGTGTAGCAAGGTTCGGGAAACGTAGAAAGTTGAATCCACAATACATTGGACCTTTCAAAATCTTGGAAAAGATTGGTACCGTAGCGTACAAACTGGAGTTACCGGAGGAACTAAATGTTGTACATGATACGTTCCATGTGTCAAACCTCAAAAAGATTCCAACTAAGGAAACAGTTATCATCCCTGCGGGTGAGGTACACATCGACGAGAAACTCCGATTTACAAAGAAGCCTGTTGAGGTAATGGACTAGAAGATCCAGAAAACAAGGAGGAGTTGTATCAAACTTGTTAAAGCACGTTGGAACTCTAGACACGGGCCTGAGTACACATGGGAACGTGATGACCAGTTTAAAGCCAAGTACCCCCACCTATTCGAGGAAGCTCCTGCGAGAGATAACTGAGCTTGAATTTCAGGATGAAATTCTTTTAACGGGGGGATACTATGACAACTGGCACAAAACTGGTAATTTTTGTACTATTTTATTAATTATTTATTGCCTGCAATTATGTGCTTAAACATCAACATTATGTGTTTACTTGCTTTACATATGAAATCATGCATGTTTTATACTTCAAATAATGCATTGTGCATTACATGAAGCGTTGCGTCAGAAAGACTAGTAAACTCACTGGTAAGACAAGCTATGTCAGCATTTCTGCAGAACACAATCAGACAATAGATTTAGGGCTTAGATGTAGATCTAGCATAAAAAATACATTAAAACCCAAGTGCCGGAACATGGGTTAACATAAATAGGGATGCAAACGAGCCGAGCCCGAGCTCGACTAGGCTCGAGCTCGAACTCGTTTAACATATGAAAGCTCAAGCTCGAGCTCGGCTCGATTCGAGCTTTATTTCTAAAGCTCGATCTTGACTCGAAAGTAATTTTTCAAGCTCGAGCTCGGCTCGGGCTCGACTCGTTTAGTATTGATTAATTATTTTTTATTAATTATAATTATTGTTATACATATAATTTAGTTATTTTTTTATATTTATATAAATGGTAAATATTATTATTTAAATATATGTTTAATACATTAATAAAAAATATATAAAAAGAAAGCTCATTAAGGCTCGCGAGCCGGCTCGAGCTCGATAAGCGAAGCTCGGGCTCGTTTACTAAACGAGCTTGTTTTTAGGCTCGGGCTCGAACTCGAGCTCATTTAGCTCGCGAGTAGCACGGCTCGTTTGCACCCCTAAACATAAACACCTTCCGGAAGCTAAAATAAGCACTAAAAACTGTCCGAAACGCACATTAAACACAAGATTCAGCATTATTCAGCAAAATTCAGCTTTTACAAGTCAAAATAACATTCAAAAATAGTGTTTAATCATCCATAATATCTTGTAAAGTGTCGGGATTGAAATCATAACACAAAACGTACTTCATACCTTCTAAACTGCACATTCAACACTTTAACAAACCGACAACCGAACAATTAACCGGACACTACCGGAAACATCAAAAATGAACTTGAGACATTGTTTTAGTGTTTTGACACTAATTGTGATCATAAAACACCTTAAAATCCCTAAAAACACTTAAACACATATAATACATCATTAGCACCAAAGTTGCACCTTAACCCCTAAACTTTCAAGTTTTGACACTTTACCCCCCCCCCATAGTTGTGAACGGCCAAACATGTGGGTCCCATGCCCACATGTTGTCTAAAGTTGACGAATGATAATTTTTTGGACATTTGTATTATTTTGTGGAAGAAAGTTTGGTGTGGGGTTATAAGGAAACATAATCTAACTTAACTTTATCATTTTCACCAACACCATTTGAAACTCCATCTTCTTCCTCCCACTCCCTCTAACTCACGGCTCAACCATCATCCTCACAACCTCCATTTTTGCTTCACTTCCAAGCTAATCCAAGGGTGTATGAAGGTTATCTAAGGAAGCTTGAAGCACTAGAAGTGGAAGGACCTTCTTGTGGAGCTTTTAACCACTCATTCTTCATCATCTTCTTCTTCTTGGCGTTCTTGCCACTTCCATAGCCACAAGATCTAGTAGTAAGCATGCTAAACTCTATTTTACTTCATGTTAGTAGTATGTACAAGTTACACCATCTAAGAAACTAAACTTTAAAAGATGAAGATATGAAGATCTAACATAATCTAAAGGAAAACAAGTGTTTTTAGTGACATTTGATGTATGTGATGAAGTTGTTCTTGTTGAATCTTGTGTTTTTTTTAGATCCATCATGTTAAAGCTTGTTAGAAGCTTAGATCTAACAAGTTTAAGCATGGATCTTGAAAGATCCATGGTTAAACTGATCCATGCTTAAACTTGAAGATGAACTTGAAAATTCTTTATGTGAACTTGAAAAATGATTTTTAAAGTATGATCTTGTGTTCTTGAAGTGACTGAGTTTATGTAAAGTTAACTTATGAAACTAAACTCCATGAAAAGTTTGTAGAAAGTTCATCAAGAAGCTTACTTGTGAAAGATTCAAGTATGTTAAGCATGGATCTTGAAAGATCCATAATGAAACTTGATGATGAACACAAAGATCTTTTAGGTGAGCATAAAAATGGTTTCAGAATATGCTTTTCAAAGTTTTGAAACCTTAAAGCTCATGAATGGTTATTTATAAAATTAAAGTTTCATAAAAAGTTTGTTTAAAGTTAACAAGAACACTTGATTATGAAAGAATGGTGTATATAAAGTGTAGATCTAAAAGACTACACATTTTTAACCAAAATCAAGTTCATCATAAGGTTTTACATGATGAAATTAGTGTATGTTACTTGTGAAAATTGTATAAATTGATTTTTGGTGATGAAAAGAAAATAAACAGATGTTTTAAAAACGTGGGAAACCTCCATTTTTAGGGGAAACTATGTCAAAATTTTTATAAAATTTTGACACTTAGAAAAATATAAGTTTTGGTGAAACTTAATCCCCAAAAATTCACTTAAAAATATTTATCAAGGTTTCCTAATTTTTGTAGAAAATTACAAGCTATGAAATAAGGATTTCTTCAAGTTAAAATCAATGTTAAGTATGTATATTTTTAGGGAAAATATATATGTTTAGTGATCACCAAATTTTGTGCTAAGTGTATATTATGTGTATTATATGTAGTAGTGTATTAGGAACATGAAAATACACTAAATACTCCCAAGGAGTATCACCAACGAAATACACATAAAAATACATAAGAAATACCTAAGAATACTTATACAAATAACCCATGAAAGGGTATATGGACAAATACAAGAAAGTTTATTTATATAAATATATCCCTTAACACATTTTGGACTTGGACAAGTAATGGACAATTTTGGACATAAATATATATTTGAACAAATATATATAACTTTTACAAGTAATGAGAATTATACAAAAATAAGAAAATATCAAAAATAAATATATATATTTTACAAGTATAACAATATATATATATAGGGCAAGGCTATATAGAAAACCCTATATATATAGAAAACCCTAGAAAACCCAACCTCCCGACAATTTTTTTTTTTGAAAAAAATAACACATGTAATATACATGTTTTTAAGAGTTTTGGGCCAAAAAAATCAAAAAAGCGCCGAAGGTATGATTTAAAAAAAAAATTTCAGCAATTTCTGTCTTTTGTGCCTAACACATGTTAGGCAACCGGACATTGCCGAAATTTGTTTATTTTTTAAAAAAAAAAATCCCTTTGGCGCTTTTTTGTTTTTTTGGCCCAAAACACTTTAAAACATGTATATTACATGTGTTATTTTTTCAAAAAAAAATGTCGGGAGGTTGGGTAAAAATGGGGGGAGATTTGAGTTTCCAGAGTTTTCTAAAAATTTAAGGGTTTTCTGTCTAGCCTTCCCTTATATATATATATATAGGGTAGGGTTCCATCGTGAACAACCTCTTAAGAGTGAACTACGTGAACATATATGGACCCTTGATTTCCTTTTTACTTGTTAAGGGTAGGATTGTAATTATATAAAAAATTAGATTTAAATCATTATTTTAATAATTGAATTAAGTTACATATTTCCTTATTTAAATTCATTATCCACATTATGTTTATTTATTAATAAGATAATTATCAAAACAAACAACAAATCACCATATTTCAATTTTAATTTTTATTTCAGATTTCATCACCAGAATTCAAATTTTGATTTTTAAGATCCACGTAACCTTCATATTTCAACGGTATACACATGTGTACTTGGATATAAATAGAACAGTACACATGTGTACATCAACATTCAATACAAAAAAAATATGAGATATCACAAAAACAGACGATATACACATGTGTACATCGCATTAAAAGAGGGCAAAATCAGAATACACATGTGTACATCGCATTTAAACAAATAATTATTTTAATAATTAAATTAAGTTACATCTTTCCTAATCCTTGATTAGATTTGTGAGAGATTTATGCAATCAATTTAAGAGGATAATTGATTACTTGATTTGTGAGAGATTTATGCAATCAATTTAAGATTGAAATTACACATATACCCTTTTTGTATTTAATTAAATGAAAAAAATTAACCAAATAATTACCATCATGCCACTTACTTTAATCTCAAGATCATAAAAATCAAGGGCCCAGATCAGTTCACGCAGTTCACTCTTGGGATTTTGTTCACGTTTGAACCTAATCCTATAGATATATATATATATATATATATATATTTCACACAAGTCTTAAAAATACATTATTTTTAAGAAATATAATTCCGGAAAGTATTAAAAAAATAAAAATATTGATTTTTGGCAAATAATGTAAAATACACAATTATTTACATGAAAATACAAGTATACTTTCCTAACTATACTTGCACAAAAATAATATTGGAAATATTATTTAAGGAATTACTTATATTTAATTTTAGAAAATTATATAAGTAACATAATTGGAACAAGCTAAAAATATGAATTATTTTAACACCTATCGTTTGTCAAATACTACATAAACAAATATATATTTTTGAAAGTAAAATATATATATTTACATGTAAGCAATACATATTCAAAATACAAGAACACGACGAACGCGCAAGACCCGACAAACAAGGGCACGGCCCTCACACATGATGAACATATACAAAACAAATACTTAACCTAAGATGGTTACATGTACATAGACTGTTACAAGTCTAGTGATTAACGCACATAGAATACTTATAGGTTGCTGCCTACGAGACAAACTCGGTGAAGTTTACGACGCAAGATACGCAAATCTGTGAGTTCATGTCCCTACTTTTAAACTTTTACTTGTTTTCCAAACTTGGGGAAATATATGTACTACGGTATGTAGAACACAAAACTAAGGAATGACACATAGATCATGTGACGAATAGGGTACCACAAGCACCGTTAATCAACTATATACCTAGACCACGGAACAAAAGGTTAGATCTAATGGGTTTCAGGCAGCCACACTCTTGGCCACTTTATTACCGAGAGTGCTTTTGTGTCTCTAGTCATGAACCGACAAGTAAAATGCATATGGTTTGGATGCTTCCTATTCGTGACATATGTTAGTGTCGTAGCTAAACATTAACGATCTCGTATTCCTTACATTTGTAGAACATAGTTACAGATATGTTTTACAAATTACATACCATGTTTTCTTACAAGCATGGTTGTAAAACAAGGTTTCTAAGGCCGAGTACTCCCCGAGTAGTCGCTACAAGGCAGGTTGCCGAAGCGACTTTTTTTGACTCCGCCTAATTACTAGGAGTCAGTCAAACGCGGTCAACCTCGGCCAGAATTGGATCTAGTAGGTCAACTCGGGCCTAGTTTGACTTAAATAATAATATAACATAATTTCTATGCCTATCATATTAAAGAATGAATATCATTTTCACGTATTTTGTTATAAATATTAATAAATTTATGTTATTTGACATATATTTAATCTCCCAAAAGTAATATCTTTAAAATTTAACATGTCCGAGTACTCCCCGAGTACTCTCCATGTAGACCGAGTACTCTCAACTCCCCGGTCGACCGACTAGGGAGCGCCTAGCGACTTTTGCAACCATGCTTACAAGTATATTGAAACATTTTTATACAAAAACTGCATGAATTCACACCAACGTATGTTGACGATTTTTCCAAAACTTACATGTATTTCAGGTAAATAAGGGATGTATGTGCGGTCTCCATGCTCAAGATGGTCATTTATGTTTCAAGTTATTTTGTGTCGATGCTCCTTTGCCACTTTGTAGGATTTGTTTGTTATCTCCCACCTTTTTGTGGAGATGCAATGAGCAAAACCTTGATATTTATTTCTGAAATGAAGTTGTAAACTTTTTAAACAATTACCATATGTGTGTTGTAAACTTTAAACCTAACATCTGTTTGGGATGATTAACTATGAATGGCAATATGGAGTTATTTTATAATCATGTGGAATGTTTACATCTCGTATGCAATGAGAACCTTTTAGGATCAGACCTCATGCTTCCGCCTTAGAAAGGGGTGTGACACCGTCGGCTATCACTTGACAGTCGTTGTGTCACCACAAGAGCAGAACTCTCTGGCGTAACACACGATGGACGAAAACCCGATTGGGCTAGGGAATCGAACTGATAACCTCACACAAGGCCTAATACAAATCCTTCATTGCCTATATCCACCCCAATATGACACAAGTGGGAATTGAACTTGACTCTCCATTGAAAAACCCAAGTCTCCTACCACTAGGCTACAAGTGGGGGGGATTCTCAATACCTAATACTTACTAAGCCTTATCCAACCTTTAAAATGTCACTTTTCTATAATGGCTTGGAACCGAGGCTAGTCTGGTCTGCTCTGTGGTCTTTATACATGTAAGAACATGGATCTAGTTCAAAACTGATCATTTCAACACATCCTCGTCCTAAGATGGTAAATATATCAACATTTAATCAACTACATAGAATTGCCTATCTTAATCCTACCGCATACCTAGTGCATAATCCATGTACTTACACACCAACCGTCAGATCCTTAACTAAATTGACTAGGATGTATTGAGCATGATCGAGTTGTGTGTTATATAAACTGTATGTTGAATTAATGAATAGTCGCACTACCATCTATACAAATTACATGCAGATGAGCAACATCCATTTAAATGCTTAAACATAATTATCTTTCAAGTAGGATTGGAAAATTTTAACACCATATGTGATATAAATATTCAAATGGTTATACGATCATAACTTATATCGATTGGTTGATTAAGTTTAGACACAAACCATATCAAACGGCGCCGAGACGTCTGGTATATATCTAGAGTCTATTAAGGGAGGAATGACACTATCAGTAAATTCAACAATAATTTGTCCAATAATTAACACAACCAAATGGTATCACAAAAATAAATATGAACCTAATCATCATAATTCATGAATATTCATGTGTCATGTACATATGCTGAACACAAAAATTTAACAGGTAATCAAACCATAAGTTATGATCACAGGAAACAACCTAATCATCGACTCCATATTAAAAGTTTTGCAAGGAAAGACATAATACCGATGATAGATCAAAAATACGAAACAACTTAATTTGGTCTCTCGTCAGTGGAGCTATGTTGACGTCCGATTCGAACACGACGTTGAAAAAACACTTGTCAACATATTGCAAAGTTTTGAGGAATGATCCGAACTGAGGTCAACCAACAAACTCCATGAAAACTTACTTATTTGTTTGAAGGTAGCATCAAAAGACACTACATCCCCAAACTCCATGTAATTACGGATGCATAATCCATCAGCCCAGAACAAATCGGTTAACCGCTTATTCTCATCAACTGAATATTCAAACAAAAAATCAACTAAATATTTGTTTTTATCCGTCAGCCTATTAATAACCAGGTATGCATCGTATTATCCTATATAGCTTTTATTCTAGCTCTAAAAGTTTTTAATCATCGACAGTAGCACCAACTTTCTCAAAACCACCATATCGTTTTCTCATTATATGAAATGCTTTCACTGGTCGGAGATTTAGAGTACCTAATTCCCATATAATTTCTTCGTGTACTTCAGAAAGATTCATTTATGCTGGTAATAAATGAAGATCTTCAGGACAGACAAAAGTATGATTGCGACCCTCAACAAACTTCTTAACTGTATATGATATCCTATCATATGATCCAAGTATAATTTGTGCTTTACATACCGTTCTAATGGTTGGACTTTTCCTTCTTTATATGGCTTATTAAACTTCGAATAAGCATCATCTATAATCTGTGGCTTATGTCCCTCTTTCGAGCACACAAAATATTTAGCCTTTATTATACCACCACTAAGGTTTTCACCACCTTTGCAGACAGAAAAACCTGATATCTTGGCATATGTTTGGTAAAACATGTGAGCTTGTTCGATGGAAGTAAATTGCATGCCAACAATAGGTATAACTATCACTTCAACCTCCGGAATATAAACTCTTTCATCTACCAATGTTAATAAAAACCAATGATAAAACTGCTAGGTTTAATACCACATGTTGTATATATATATATATATATATATATATATATATATATATATATATATATATATACTAGTCACTTACCCGCGCGATGCGGCGGGAGTGGCGATTTACAATAGGATACTCGTTTACCGTTAGTTTATCCGTCGTCTCGTGATATATCGTATAGTACTTAAGTTAGTTTTCTTATTCGTGATCTTCTACAAGAATAGTACAAAACAAGGAAGTAGATGTAATTAAAAACAAGAAGAGTTCAAAACAGTCAAGTAGCTGGACAAAACAATAAAAACAAAATGCGGGGAGTCTCTTGTATCTCTTCCTGTTTTACCAATACATCCGTTCGCTTATGACTTTCTTGTATCTTCTCCTCTCCTGTACCAGATTTCGACACATAAAAAAATGTTACACGCTTACAGGTGCTTTAAAATAGTAATTAAAAAGTAATTTCTGGAAGCAAATAAGGCACAAAATCTACTAACTTACCTTCGTTTTGATACGGATGCGATTAATTAATCACGCAACACTTCCTGGTAGACAACATTTGATGTGTAAACTCCGCGTTGTTTGAATTCTTTGTTGAGATGTACCAACACCTTCGTACTTTGTCTTGAAATCCCTCTTGATAACGCGACATAAAGTTGTCCATGTGAAAATACAGAATCAGGTAGATAAATACCAACGTTCGGAATTGTTTGACCTTGAGCTTTATTAATCGTCATGGAAAAGCTAAGTCGAATTGGAAATTGTTTTCTTTTCAGCTTGAATGGGAACATGTCATCTTCAGAAAGGGTTAGAGGGATTCTTGGCAAAAAAACTCTTTTTCCGGCATGTTGACCGACTGCAATTTCCGCATCAATAACATTTCGCATGAAACCCTTACATATCAACCGCGTGCCATTACACAGGCCATGTGATGGATCGATATTACGTAACAATATTATTGGGCATCCAATTTTTAAACGAAGCTTATGAGGCGGCAAACCACTAACATTTAGGGAATTTAAGAACTCGACCGGATAGAAGTTGCGCTGATCGTCTTCAGCTTCATCAAAACTGTAATAAACTTTTTCCTCCCCTTGAAAAATTTCAATCATTTGATTATTAATCTCGTCAACACTATCATTTTTAGTAGACAATATTGCTCTAGAGATTATATAATCTGAAGAATATACATTATCTTCAATTGATGGAAAGATGGCATGGATCAATTCTTTTATAGCGTTTTCTCTGTTGTTGCACTGAATTGTCATGTCATCGGGTATGCGGATATAGTTTCCTTCGATTGGTTCTTCAGTTCCATCGCCGACTCTTAAAAGAAATTTAGAAAACCATGGATCTTTCAGCGCTCTCATATTTATGGTCAACCGCATCTTCTTCGTCAAAGACCAAAGAGGTGACATTCGTACGCTGGAGTCTACAATCTGTGCTCGAGTGCCAGGTTTAATAACCGGCAACACCTGTCTGAAGTCACCTCCCATAACCATTATCTTTCCACCAAATGGGAGGCTAACACCTATAATGTCTTGGAATGTACGATCGACTGCCTCTATCGCTTGTCGTTTAGCCATCGACGCTTCATCCCATATGATTATTTTGGCAGACCGAATCAGTTTAGCGGCCCCACTCTGTTTTTTGATATTGCACATTGAATTATTTTCAAGATTAAGAGGAATCTTGAATCTCGAGTGAGCCGTTCTACCTCCTGGCATATTATTAGCCGCTGCACCTGATGAAGCTGTTGCGAGAGCAATAAGACCACGTGACCGAATTTCAGCAAGCAAGGCAATGTACAAAAATGTTTTTCCAGTTCCACCTGGACCATCAATAAAGAACACGCCTGGAAGATCATTATCAACATGAATCATGATCTCATCAAACACGTTTTTTTGGTCCGGATTAAGTGAATATTTGGCACTCAAGTGTTCAGGTTCCAAAACAATCCCATACTCTTCTTGTAACTCACGATAACCTGCATCCTGTAAGTTAACATCGTCTGTTATCTTAGGAAGGTCGAATTCATTGAAATTTTTACCCATGGATTGTACCAAGACACTTATTTCGGTAAGAACCATATTTTGAACTCGTTCTATACTTTGACAGTGTAACCGATGATCTTCAGACAGTGAATCAAAGTGGTCATTCCATAACTTTCGAATATCTCCAGGTTGGCAAAAAATCATTATGGTCGCAAATAACCTTCTAAGAGCATTGGGAAACTGAAACGTAGAGGCTTCTTCGAGACATTGTGATAGATATTCATCGTCCTCTATTAAGCCTAACTCAAGAGCTGCTTTCCGAAATGTCACACACCGTTGACCATTAACTGTGCAAAGATGTTCAAAAGAAGTAGGCCCTCTGACATTTGACAAAAGTAGGCGTAAGTAGTACCTTTCTCCTTCGGCTGGATTAGCGGAAACGATACGACCTCTTTGTTTTTTACCGAAACGACGACTCCAACGGCGTGTGCTTCCATTCCAAGTAAAGTGTTTTGGAAAATCTTTATACAAATGTACCCTTGCTGTTTCATCGTTTCTATTCTGATCAAAAAATGCTGTTAGCATGGTTCTCTTATCCCTTTCCCTATCAACAATATTAGGCATCAAGTCATCATCTCTAAATCTAACCATCTGATTATTTGGGAGATGAAGTTGTA
>JARYGA010003617.1:0-41501 GCA_030545235.1 Helianthus tuberosus | reverse complement strand
AGTAACGAGAGGTGACCCTGGTATCTCGATCTGAGATGATTTACACGGGCACCCCATGTTGAGATATTATCTCATTCATATAAACTTCCGCCATCCTTTCCGAGGAGTAGGCCTCTCGAATAGGTAAAAAGTGGGCACTTTTTGTGAGTCGGTCCACAATTACCCTTATTATATCGTGGTGCCTTTTTCGTTTTAGGAAGCTTAGTCACCAAATCCATTGTTTTTTCCTTCCATTTCCATACCGGAATTTTGAAAGGTCGTAATTTTCCGTTCGGTTCCTGATGTTCTGCCTTCACTTGGGAACATGTTAAGCATTTCACAACATACTTAACAATATCGCGTTTCATACCCAGCCACCAATAGTTTGCCTTCAAGTCCTGGCACATTTTTGTTGTCCCGGGGTGAATTGACTACCGTGACTTATTTAAGAGGTAGTATTCACTTACAATCATAAGTATATATCTTGTTCTCGTCTTAAAATCAGGCGTTGAACTTTCTTGCATTTACCATTCGTAGTGGGTCATTCTATTTCCACCTCACTCATACATCATAGAAGATATTACATTCTAACATTAGCCCCATGATTAATTATCCTGAGTTTTGTAACACCCCGTGTTTTGAAAGTCAAAGTACAAGTCAAAGTCAAAGTCAAAGGAAGAAAATATTGCAAACTGTGATCTGTCTCTCCTTGCTTAATTATCGATTGTACTTCTTGACTTGTAATCGAGAGTCTATTTTAAATCACTTTTGTTGTATTATGTGGAGTACTTGTTAATAAATCGTTACTTAATCGCAGTTTAATCGCTAATCGATTTATCGCTAATCGCATCGCAACTTGAATTATAGGTTATGGATATTGTTTTACGTGTGTGTGCTAATATGTGTTACTTGTGCATTATATTTATGTTAAATTGTTTAGTCGCAAACACAACCGTAACTCTATCGCAACGCAATCTCATCGCAAACTCGAGGATTACGAATTCTTTTGCGATAATTAGTAAATAGGTTATTCGTGTAACTAATGGAAAATACTATCGCATCGCTTACTCGAAACGCATCGCAACGCTCAACGCACGAAATAAAAACATGAAAACCAACTCGCGACGACCACTCGATCGAATGGTCATCCGAACGGATGACCATCCGATCCGTCTCTGCACGCACCTTTCCTCTTTTGGAAACACTATAAATACCCCTGTCACATCAACAATCATTGATGTGACCGATCAGAACGCTCAAGCCCTATTTTCTCTTGATTTCTCGCGATTCTTGTAAGTTTTCAACTCAAATCTTGTACTTCTATGATCTACACGCACTTCTTCATCATTTTCACCTTTAAATCTTCAATTTTAATCGTGGAATCAGCGGGTTTGAGGTGTACTAGGGTGATGTCATCATAGAGTTCTTATGAACTTCAAGTCTTGGCCTCATTCCACCCAGAACAACTCAGATCTAAAGGATTTCGACATGATTCAACACTGTTTTCGTCTAGATCTAAACGTTTTCGAGGTTAAAAGGATTGAAAGATGGTTTCATCACTTTCTTTCAACTCTTTTACACTCAATGCACTCAATACCGATAGAATCGGAGCTTACTCAGGCCTTCTACTCACTTTCTGGTGAAGTGTGTTAGTGCATATGTCTGTTGACTTTGTCTTATGTCTTGTATCGAGTCATGTAATAGGGTAGATCAGGACACGTTGTTCGAGAGAATCGGGAAATAGGCTTGAACCAGCAAGTTAACACGAACTGACAGGTTCATGCGACCTGGCCAGTTCGTGCGACCTGGTGATGACTGGTTCGTGCGACCTGGAATTCCTATAAATAGGTGAGTCTTGGTCTTCATTTGTAACATTCTGATTCCAGAGACGAAGTGCTGCCGAAGTGTCGAACGATCTGTAAACACTATCAAATCAATACAATCGATAGTTAAAGTGATTCTACGTGCAAATCAAGCTGCTATAACATCAATACGTTTGATTCTGCCTTTCATATTGATCGAGAACTCTTCTGATCGACTCGTTTAGATCGATCCCCGATCCTACAAGTGGTATCAGAGCTCAGGAGGAAGAGTTCTTACCATTTCAGCTTGTTTTCACTGATAAATCTGATTTCTACTCATTTCTTCTCACTTTTCTACACTTTTTCATCAAAATCAGAACGTTTTCACGGCTAAAATGACCTGATTTTGTGATATAACACGTAAAACTGAGTTATAATCAATCCGTGAACAAATCAGAACCTAATTCAACATAAAACTTGATAAAAACTGACAAAATCATTCAGATCGTTCGACAGAGGTTCAGATCGTGTGAAAACCTTACCAGGTCGTGTGAAAACTCCAAGTCGCACGGTTTGGGTCCAGGTCGCGTGAAACATAGATCAGATCGTACGGTTTGATTCACTCAGCTCGCACGAAGTGACTCAGATCAGTTGGAAGTTTTTCAGATCGCTTGTATTTGAGAACCAAGTCGTACAAAGTATGTGATAATTTACCAGGTCGTTTGAAACTCATACCAGGTCACATGGTTTGATCAGGTCGTACGGGGTTGATTCAGATTGCACAGTTTTAACTCAGATCGTTTGATCTTGTCATACCATTTGTGGTTTCCATTTCGTTTCAAAACATCAGATTGTTTGAAGATTTTGTTATTGTGAACTTTCGCACCAAAACATGGATAACGAGTTTTACAACGCATTTGCTACTGCTCTGGTTGCTCCAGTTACAGTTGCTGAAACTGTTGGAATCGAGAATGAAACGGGAACTTTCCAAAAGCCTCCAAAGCTTATGTACATTGAGGACTTTAAAGGGTGGCAAGATCGTTTTGAAAACTGGGTACAAGCGAACAAGTTTGATGCATGGGTTTCTTTAGAGAAAGATTATACTTTACCGAAAGATGAACTTGGAAATGAAAAACAATTAAGTCAATTTTTACCAGATGAAAAATTAAAATACACAAGTGAAAAATTGATTATTAGCATTCTCTAACAAGCAGTAAAAGAAGATATTTTTGTTTTGCTTCAACATGAGGGAACTGCTAGATCAATTTGGAAAGCGTTGATTAAAAAGTTTAAGGGTAGTGCTGATATGATAAAAAATAAACGAGCATTACTAAAAAAATCTTTTGATATGTTTACAGCTTTTGAAGGTGAAACAACAAGAATGATTATTGAGAGATATTGTCATCTTGTCATGGAAATGAAAAGATTGGACATCAAGAAAGAAGATGAAGAATGGGTTGATAAGCTAGCCGATGCGTTACCACAGAATGAATGGGGAATATATCTGTTGATTTTAAAGCATAACCGACAATTTGAAGATATGAATTTGAGTATGTTTATCCAGAAATTGGAAGAACATGAGCTATCAATTCGAAAAACTGCTACGATGAGAAGTCCGGGTGCTCAACAAAATGTTAGTCTATACTATAGAGGAAGCAAAGTTGAGACCACTCCAAGTCCAAAGATTCATACCGCGTTCAGTGCTGATGGTACTTCCGGAACAAATGCAAACAATACAAATCAGAGCAGTGGATATTCTTTGTCTTATTCAAGTTTTGAACCAAATTTCTCAACACCAAGTTCTCAACAACAAAGTTCAACAAACTTTAATGGTCAAGTTTTGCAATGCAATGTTACATTAAATATTCAAAATGGTCAAAATTCTTCTCCAGATATTGCGAAGCAACACATGGCATCACTTGTTACTGTGTTAGAGTCGTATGAAAGCTTGGTTGCTAGACGAATTGGCAATCCGATGCTCACTAAAGAGGATTATGACCAGATTGATTCTGAGGAACTTGAGTTGATGGACATCAAGTGGTGTTTAGCTAGCGTTTTGGGAAGAACAGAAAAGTTCAAACAGATCACCGGAAGAGATGATCTTCGTGAAGCTGCAACATCTCAGCTAGGTTTTGACAAATCGAAGGTTACTTGTTTTCGTTTCCGAGAAAAAAGGCATTTTAAACGAGAGTGTACAAACAAAGAAGCAACTGGAAGACAAGATCCTTTCGGAAACAACGATTATCATAGAAAAGCAATTTATCATCAGATTGCTCAACAACCATATCAATAACAATCTTCACACTCACGTAATATTTCGATTGAAGAATCAAAGGGTAGAGCTTGTTTTGGTCTGCTAGATCAAGAAGATGAAAAGATTCCGAAAAAGTTCAATTAGGATGATTATGATCCTTCTAGACCTTCAGTTTCTAAAGCATTTGTTGCTCGATTCTTTGAAGATTCAACCTCAGAAGAAAAATCAATCAAATCTAAGAACAGTCCTAGAAGACAACCGATTTTTAAGTCCTCAGGAAGTGATGAAGACACTGATGATGAGGAAGAGTATATCAATAAAGCTAGAAAACAATTGGATCTTTATAGTTTTAATTTGTTTTTTGCAGATAAAATCGAGATATTGAAAGAGAAAAGGGCTGCTAGATTGAAGAGAGAAATGGAAGCAAGAAGTGTTGCTGAAGAAAAGACTAAAGTTAAGATAGAAGCTGATAAGGCTAAAGTTGAAGAAAAACCGACAGAGAAGGTCGAGGTTGAAGAAAGTGAAGTGAAGATAGAAGCTGAGAAAGAACCGATTGTGATTGAAAAGGTGGTGGAAAAAATAGTTGAAAAAATTGTTGAAGTCGAAAAGATTGTAGAGGTTGAAAAACCTTGTGCAAAGTGTTTAGAATCCTGCAAAGATTGTGCTGAAAAAGATACAAAATATACTGAATTGGAGAAGCTCAAAGAAAATTTGCTGCACAATGTGAGGAGCATAAAGGAGTCATATGATCTCCTAAGCAGCAAAGTGAACTTGTACAAAGGAGCTAGTGATGAGGATATTCAGATGAAGAATCTTCTAAAAGCAACAGTTCTTCAAAAACAAACTGCAATCAACAAATACATTGAGATTGTTGCAGGGCTGAAACAAGAATTGGCAGCGATGACGATCGAAACCGAAAGAGTGAATTCTTTACTTCGAAGTTATCAAAGTTCAGATTATGTTATTGATCGCATTTATCCTACCGTGGCAGCTTATAAGTTTGCAGAAGATGAATAAAATTCTGGTAAGAAAACTGGTTTGAATTATAACAGAGTACCAAATCCAATGTGGGATGGCTATACCCCCCGACACTTTGAAAAGGTGGCTGAAGCACTCAATCTAAATCTGAAATCCGAGTCTATCGATGGATTACCAGATGATATTGATGTCACCTTCACAGCGTCTGACACAGATCATGAGTCCGAGTTAATTAAGAAAGTGGTCGATCAGGTGTTGGATAAAGATGAAGAGTCAAAGTCAGAGTCTAAATCTGAAAATTCGAGTTCACCAGTCAAAAGCTCGAATTCACCAGTCAAAAGGGTTTACAATAAAGATTTTCTGATGTCACAAAATAATTTGAATGACGAAACATTCAAAGTAGCATATACTTTGAATGACTCTGACAAATTATATTCTGATGAAGAATTTCCAATAAGAGGTGTTAAAACTGAAATGATTAACAAGGTTTTCAAATTAACAGAAATTAATATTTCTGAAATAAAAGATGTAAATCTTACTGAAAAACCTAAAAAATACACTTCAAGAGTTCAACAAAGATTGAACAAGAAAAAGGGTTACAGTTCTGGTTCGGGTTATCGAAAGAAACCAAACCATAACAGTAATTTCAAAAAGAAAGGATTAGGTTTTATTCCACCAGAAAATCATAAAAATTACAAAGAAGTTAAACCAAAAACTAAATTTGTTTCAGGAGTAAGTTCTGAAGAGCAGAAGGAAAAACCTTTCTGGAAACAGTCAAACAAGGAGTTTCTCGCCGAAAAGCAAAAGAATATGTTGAAGGAATTTGAACCGAAAGTTGAAAGAAGAACCTGTTTCAGATGTCAAGAGGTTGGACATATTGCTTGGAATTGCTCAAAGCCCATCAACACAAAACAAGAAGTTTCTTCTAACTCTAAATTGAAAGAAAAATGTGTTGATAAAAAGGAACAACCAATAGAAAAATTTAAGGAGTTCAAAAATTCGACTTTCGAAGTTGGTGAAAGGTCGAAACATTTTTCCAATAGAAGAGTCGATTTAAACAAACATAAATGGGTTGTTAAGAAATCAGAGGTTGTTTCTGGAAATGAATCTGATTCGTCAAAGTCAGAGGAGCCATCTATTGTGCTAAATGATGAGAATTCCGTTCCAACAATGGATGATGAAAACTTTCCACCATTGTCAAACGGAAACTTGAAATCAAAATTTGGTAAGATTGAGATTTCAGATCAATTCTTCTCTGATAAGAAAGAATTTGATGTTGAAAAAGCATTTAATGTTAAAGTGCTACATATTTTTGGTAAGATGGCTGATGGGAAGGTGAAGGGAGTGAAAGAATTTTATGAATCGAAAGTTGTTAAACCAAATGAGGATGGTTCACCCATGATTGATCAGGCATGGGTGAGATTCTTTAAAAAGTAAAATCCTGACTTGCTGGAGCTCCCAAGTTGGTAATCGTGGAGCATGAATCAGCATCATTCTTGAAAAATATTTTTTGATAGTTTGTACAAGTGGTTAAAAGAAAAAAAAGGATTCATTCATAAGCTGTGGAAAGAACAAAATGATGAATTAAACCCCATGATGCGTGAAATCAACAAAACTAATTTTCCGGAAAAACCATTTGATTAAAACAAACTTAAGTGTTTTGAAATCATAATGGGAAAATAGTTTGTTGTTAGGGGGAGTTCTGATTGTTTAACTCAAGTGGATGGTGAATTGAAGCAATTCACATCAGTTTGTCATTTTATTTGTACAGTTTATTGAAAGTAAAAGCAATTCTTTCAAATTTTCCCAGAAAATCAAAAATTGAAACATATTTTTGATTTTAGGGGGAGTAAAAAAATTTAGAAATTTTGAAAATTTGAAAAATCCAAAAACATGATAAAATCTAAAAATCCAAAAACATCGAAAAATTCAAAATGAGTTTTGTTGTGAAAAGAGGAAATGATAGTACATCAGTAGACAATCACAGTACGCTAAAGAATTGGAAAGTTAAAATTTGATAAATGGTCTCACTGATGATATGCCAGTAGGTTTTTACACGCTTAGTAGATTGTTTTCGAGATATAAACCTAAATATCAAATACTTACTTATCACGTGGGGAACATCTCTCGGATATATAGGTAACCCCTGAAATCTTGTTTAAAGGGCTTTCTATTTCTGACATACTAGGTCTTTGTGCGTGATGATATCTGGGGTATTATACCGGGACTTCTGATTTTGCGGGATCAATAGCCTAGTCCTCGTATAATACTCTGCACTGTTTTATTCATAAAGCTCACCCTCAGCATAAAAAATGATGAAACATTGAAAAAAGCTAATCATGTGCTGTTGAAAAGAAGATCCCCAAGGGGGACACACCTAAAGACGAGCCATCATCTCTCAGATTGAACGGAAGTTCTAGCCTGAGCTCTCATGGTTTCGCATTAACCGTTTACAGATATCATTAGTGTACATTCACCTGTAAGACTGAATATAGGAGTCTGGATACGGGAGTATATTCTGAGGTGGGACACACGAATAAGTTTAAGTTATTAAAACACTAATCTCGTATCTCGAATCAATTGAACTTTGTGTGAAAATTTAAGTGGATTAGTATACTGACAATCTAAGTGAATCGTTTAGAACTTAATGTGTTTAAAGCTCAACGGTGCTAGTGATTTGTCTCAAAAACTGATATGATCCTCTTACACAAACTCACAAAAATTTGTCTGTAAATATTTCTTTATTGAATTTTAACACACTGAAAATATTAGAAAAAAATCCAAAAAGAATGTGTTTTAGCATAAATTTTGAAAAAATCAAAAAGATTTTATTTCATCTTATTTTCGACAACTGATGTTGAAAATCTGATTTTCAAAATTCCAAGGGCTAAACATGATGAACGACAGTGGGTTGGGAGAGTGTGTTTGAAATGAAAAATGAAGTTTGAAATAATTTGAGAAATGTTTTGAGATAATCTTACAAGTGATATTTTGAAGCTGATTTTACTGTAAGTTAATCAAGGTCATTAATTTGAACTTGATATAACTATTGTTGATGTTGAATGATATCTACAAGTGGTTTCTAAATTTTGTTAAATTTTAAAAATTTGTGAAATTTACTTTTGGGTAGAGAATTGTGCAGGTTATCAAGTTCCTGATCCTGTTGCTACGGAGAGCCAGGAATCGTTTTTGAACTTGTGAAAGCTATGTCAAATTACGATCCCGAAACAACTTAAGGGGGAGTTTTTAGCAAAAGGGAGTTTGAAGATTGAAAGAGCCAGACTCAGATTCTGGAACATTGCTCAAGATAGAAGCTGTTGATGCTAATGAGCTTAAGGAATCAAGAGACCTGATAAAGAGAATTAGAGAGAGAATAGAGCCAGGTTGAGATTCTGATAGAAGAAGATAGAGATTGAAAGATGCTTACAGAGAAAGATACTTTGGAAAGAGCAAGAAGACTGATCAAGACTGAAGACTCGACACACTGAAGACTCGTCATCATCCAAGGGGGAGTTTGTTAGTGCATATGTCTGTTGACTTCGTCTTATGTCTTGTATCGAGTCATGTAATAGGATAGATCAGGACACGTTGTTCGAGAGAATTGGGAAACAGGCCTGAACCAGCAAGTTCATACGAACTGATAGGTTCATGCGACCTGGTGATGACTGGTTCGTGCGACCTGGAATTCCTATAAATATGTGAGTCTTGGTCTTCAATTGTAACATTCTGATTCCGGAGACGAAGTGCTGCCGAAGTGTCGAACGATCTGTAAACACTATCAAATCAATACATTCGACAATTAAAGTGATTCTACGTGCAAATCAAGCTGTTATAACATCAATAGGTCTGATCCCGCCTTTCCTATTGATCGAGAACTCTTCTGATTAACTCGTTTAGATCGATTCTCGATCCTACAAAGTGCCGGTCTAAGATCTGACATCTATCTAAGAGATAACCGATTTCGGGTTGAACATGAACTAATGTCTCGAACAGTTAGACCGATCGGATTGGGGTGATTCCCGTTCGAATGGGTGACTAGGGCCTGATGGAGTTTTTCCGTTGTTTAACACGTTGCCATATCGTCTCGATCAAGCCGCAAACTATCAATACTTAACAAGTTTCCAAAACAAACAAGTCATCGCACGGATGACAACTGAACTCTCAACACCTAAACATTTTCAAAGAAGGTTAGTTTCCAACGAACGGCCATCCGTTCGGATGACTATCCAACCGGACGACCTGAATTGTAGAAACTCTTCTCTTTTTCATAAAATGCTACAATGAAAACTTCAAAGCCTTCATACACAAACACATCCATCCCAAACGAGTGGCGAACCGACCGAACGGCCATCCGATCGGATTGTGATCCATTCGGATGTCACTTCGTACTACAGCACTTGCATCGCTTTACGTGCCATTTATCGCTTATGCTATCGTTCTGTAACTAGGCTGACTCTCTAGCGCTCCCTTCAATCCATTAGCTACCATCGCTGTGAGTATACTCGATCCCTTTTTGCTTAACGCACTTTTGGGTGTTACATACGTTACTTATATCAAAACACATCAACACACAACGCAAACACTTTTAACGATAACCGCTCCCGCATGTTATACGTGACTCGATGAATGCCTGTTTGTTATGTTAACACGTTGATTGCTGTCTACCTGCCTTAGCAACGATAGTACTATAGTTTGGACTCAGCACCTGTTTATTCAGGGGTTGTTAAGGATCATACTTCATGTGTTCGCAGTGGTGAACATATGTTACGCACTCTACAACTCGCAGTCATTGGTATTGATAGGGTCTTTGTCGATAACTTACGTGCTTCACATTTTACGTAGTACATGTTGGTTATGCGTAAACCGCTTTCGCTACTATTATGTTATTAAACTTGTATGCTCACCTTTACACTATGTGTATTGACCTCTATTTTAATGTATGTGACAGGTGTTTAGGATGCTCTGCTTGTTATTTGCTGAAATCAAGCTAGGATTGAGTCTAGAAACAAATTTAATAAAATATGAGTTGTCGGAACAGTTTACTATTTGTCTTTGAGAACAATTGTCTGTAATAACTTTGCTACTTTATATGTTACGGTATGGGATGTAATGATTAAAATATTTGGTAATCATAGTTGTTATGGAATCTCCTGGACAATCTGTTTCGCTCAGTGCCGCGCCCCGATGATTCCGCCATAGGTTGGGGTGTGACAGATTGGTATCAGAGCCATAACTATAGGGAATTAGGCAAGACTCGACCTAGTCTGGGTAGATGTCTTAGAAACGACCTATTCTATAGTTTAAGTACCAACAGACCGACTTGTGCATACCCGGTAGATGTTTTGTACGAGCCTACTTGCTAATCTCGCTTACACTCGTTGCACACTACACTCATGCGCGAACATCGCATACTACCGCTTCGCGCAAGGTCAGTCTTTCCTAAGACTGGCAACTCGCACAATTTTCAAGGTTTTCCCGTATAGGGCAAGGTGATTGGGTCGAGAATAGGTGTGAAAGCCGTAAACTCTCGATTAAATCCCTCGCCTAACACGACTTTTTAGTATAACACAAGAAATCGCGTTGAATCAGGAGTGAAATTCGTACTTCGACGCAGATTTTCTCTATCTATCTCGTGATCCTATCACACAGACAGGAACGGAGTCGCTAAGTTAGGGGTGAAACCCGAATCTTGATGACTCGTTCCGCTCCCCAATATGGTTTTACAAAACTCTCACCAAAGTTTCGATGGATTCCAACGACTGGAGTTGCGTAAATAACCAAAAAGATGTGTGTCGTTCACCGTATGCCGGTGATAGAGCACGGTCTATTAGCCCAGAGCGTAAGCTCAAAGTCCTTGAGAATAGTCGAATCACTTTGGGTAGTCAACGTCTAGTAAGCCAAGACGATCTCTTTTCTATTTTATGTGTTTCGATTCTGGATTTCACCGCCGCTGACTCTGAGATTTACCGATTTTAGGTGTTTTTATGTGGTTTTATGTGTTTAGGTGTTTCGATTTTGGTGATTTATTCGCTTTTCGCTGTCCGCTTTGATCAACGTACACAACTCGCACTGCACAGCTATCTCAAAACGGTAATAAATCGCTTAAGTTACTCGCAATCACTACTCGCTTCTCGCACTCGCAATACTCGATCACGTTACTGTGAAAGATAAATGAATACATGCAATATATATAGGCCAATACGTGCAAAATATAGTGTGTCCTTGCGTGTTTCCATGCTCTATGTGCTTATGTGTTTCTGTGCTTATGTGATTCTGTGGGTTATGTGCTTACGTGACTATGTGTTTACGTGTTCCTGAGCTTTATACGTATATAGTAGTTTTCGATAAGATAGTACACTATACTCGACTTAATCGAAGTTGTGTTTGAGTCCCGTGGCGATGTCTGCTGTAGAGAATGTCATCATCTGGATCACACCACTCCCGCGTTGCTAGACGCAAACTCGCTGACAAGCGACTCGCTTATCTGGTCGCGAGTCAAGTCGTTAAAGTAATTCCGCAAATTGTCAGTGAGTTGAACGAAAAAGCCATCAAGTCTTTAGAAGAATCCATGACAGATTCTCCTAAAGCGACTTTCAGCTTCAAGCAGTTCAAAGCATCTGGTCCGAAAGAATTTACCGGAGAAGACGGGCCAACGGCCATGTTTCAATGGTTTGATTCAACCGCAGTCACCTTGAGCCAGAGTGGCTGTCCGGAAAACCTTTGAACTGTTAACGCCGCCGGCGTCTTCCAATCCCGGGCTCTAGATTGGTGGATTGCTGAGAGAAACAAACGAGGGAATGATGCAGCTTACGGGCTAACGTGGGATGAGTTGAAGGACATCATGATGCGAGAGTTCTGCCCTCCCCGTGAGCTCCAAAAGTTGGAGGACGAGTTCTGGCATATCAAACGGGAAGGTGGCGACAACGCGGGTCTTACTGCTCGCTTCAAGCGGCTGAGTCTCATCTGTCCGGGTCACGTTACTACCCTCGAAATTTTGATCAAGAAATACATCCGTGCTCTTCCAGATTGTATTGCAGAGTTTGTGCGAACTGCGAAGACGACGACTATTGAGGAAACCTACCTGCTCGCCGCTGAGATCAATGATAAGCCGGTCAGGGCTGGTTATTTCGATAAAGCTGCCAAGAGTCTTCATCAAGCCACCGCTGCTCCCACCGCTGAAACAACCGCCGCACCGCAATCTTCAAAGCCCTCACGTTGCAAGAGAAAGAACAACAAATCCAGCAACAAGAACTGTGCAGTTACTGCCGCACCACTCCAAGTTGTGCCTGCCCAACCGCATCCTCAACACTGCCAAGTAGCGGCTCCTGTGGCCAATGCACCGCCTGCCAAGCGTGCATACACTGGCCCACACCCGCTCTGCCCTACTTGTACTAATCATCATCCGGTTGGTATCACATGCCGATTCTGTGTTCACTGCAAAATGTACGACCACTTCACCGCTAACTGCCATACCGGTCCATGCCAAGCTCCAGTTCAAGCTCAAGCTCCTGCTCTACCAGCTCCGCAAGGACAGCAAGCAGCTCCTGCACCCGCTGCTCACGTAAGAGTTTGCTTTGCGTGTGGCGATCTAAACCATTTCGCAAACGTCTGCCCTAACAGAGTGGTTAAGCAAGAGCCACAGTAGCAGCAGCAGCCAGCACGGCAATAGCACCAGCAACAGCAGCAGCAGCCAGCTCAGCAAGCAGCCCGTGGGCGAGTCTTCAACATCAACGCCCGTCAGGCTCAGGCAGACAATAACGTGGTTAATGGTACGTTTCTCGTAAATAGTATATATGCTTCATGTTTATTTGATACTGGAGTCGATAACTGTTTTGTATCGTTCGAATTCGAAAAGCTCCTTAATCGTAAGCGCGCACGTCTCCCCACGACCTTCAACGTTGAAGTTGCCACTGGAAGAACCGTCACCGTCTGCGTGACTGTATTCTCGATCTCAACGGTCACGTTTTCCCGATTAACCTCATACCAATGCAACTCGGTAGCTTTGATGTCATAGTAGGTATGGATTTCCTTCAGGAAAATCATGCTGAAATTGTTTGCTTCGACAAGATGATTCGTTTCTCTCTCGCAAATGGTGATCAATTGTGCGTCTATGGTGAAGTTGCTTCAAAGAAGTTACAACTCATGTCGTGTGTCCAAGCTAGCAAGTATCTCCGCAAGGAATACCAAGCTTTCTTGGCGCACATCATAGTAGCGGAAAAGGAAAAGAAAGGTAAGACCATAGGAGAAGTACCCGTGGTTCGTGATTTTCCTGCTGTGTTTCCTGATGATTTACTTGGTTTACCTCCCACTCGTGATATCGATTTCCGAATCGACCTCATTCCTGGAGCAAATCCTATTGCTAGAGCGCCTTATCGTCTCATTCCTTCTGAAATGCGCGAACTCTCGAGTCAGCTCCAGGAACTACTTGATAAAGGCTTCATTCGCCCTAGCACCTCTCCTTGGGGCGCGCCTGTTCTTTTTGTCAAAAAGAAGGACGGATCGTTCTAGATGTGGATCAACTACAGGGAATTGAATAAGCTTACCATCAAGAATCGCTATCCCTTGCCTCAAATCGACGATTTATTTAATCAATTAGAAGGTGCTTCATGGTTCTTGAAAATCGATCTATGCTCAGGCTACCACCAGCTGCGAATTCAGGAAGAAGATATACCTAAAACCGCTTTTCGAACCCGTTACGGTCATTTCGAATTTGTTGTTAAGCCTTTTGGTTTGACTAACGCTCCCGAAGTCTTCATGGATCTAATGAATCGCTTGTGTAAACCCTATCTTGACCGTTTCGTCATCGTGTTTATCGATGATATCCTGATCTATTCCAAAACAAAAGCCGAACACGCGCAACATCTCAGTTTGGTTCTTGAGTTACTCCAGGGAAACCGTCTCTATGCCAAGTTCTCCAAGTGCGAATTCAGGCTCGAGGAGGTCCAATTCCTGGGTCACATCGTCAATAGTCAAGGAATTCATGTCAATCCTGCGAAGATCGATGCTGTTAAGAGTTGGGTCACACCAAGGAACCCGGCTGAAGTTCGTTCATTTCTCAGATTGGCAGGTTACTATCGCCGGTTCATCGCAGACTTTTCGAAAATCGCTGTACCGCTTACCTCTCTTACACACAAGGACAAGCCTTTTGTTTGGGGAACTGAACAAGAGGAAGCCTTTCAAACTCTCAAACTTATGCTCTGCAACGCTTCTGTGCTCACTTTACCCGACGGAGACGACGACTTCATAGTCTATTGTGATACCTCTAACCTCGGTCTTGGTTGTATCCTTATGCAACGAGACAAGGTTATCGCGTACGCGTCTCGTCAGCTCACGATCCACAAGAAGAACTATACCACACACGACCTCGAGCTTGGTGCAGTTGTTTTTGCACTATAGATTTGGCGACACTACCTGTACGGTACCAAGTGTACGGTCTTCACCGACCATAAGAGCCTACAACACATCTTTAGCCAGAAAGAGCTGAATATGCGCCAACGCCGGTGGGTAGAACTACTCAACGATTATGACTGTGAGATCCGTTACCACCCAGGCAAAGCAAACATCGTCGCCGATGCTCTCAGTCGGCGAAGCTATTTGCATAGCGTTCGTAATACTCAAGCCCAGCACAATCTCGAAGCTCTTATCCATGACCGTGACGCCCAACATGCCTGTTTTACCGAACGCACTTTGAAGAGAGAAAGGATTATCAACAATGGCGAACAACTGGTGAATATATCGAATGGTATCTTTCATTATCTAGACCGAATTTGGATTCCCAAGTGCACCAATTTACGACAAATTCTGCTAGACGAGGCCCACAAGTCGCGATACTCCATTCATCCCGGTGCCGATAAGATGTACCAGGACATGCGTTACAAGTACTGGTGGCCGGGCATGAAGAATGTCACACTCCCAAAATCCACACGCGGAGTATCACCGCAGGAGGCGTGACATGACCAGGATCAAGCCACAAATCATATTGAACAACGTAATATAATAAAGATAAACCAATCACAATATAATTGGTGTCCAAAATAAATTAACCAAATTCAAGTATCAGCGGAAGCATAAAGTGAGAAACCAAATCATAAGTTTTAAATGTTCAAATGTTTCACATGGAACTCTACAGTCCATGTCCCACAACGACTCTTCCCCATGCAAGCTCCTGCTAAGTACCTAATGACCTGCAAAGCATGTAGTAACGAGTCAACAAAAAAGTTGAGCGAGTTCACAGTTGGGTGTTTGTTTAATTATTCCAAAAACATAGTTTCCTTTAACTGGCATCCTTGTCGTGGGGGTTACCCCATAGTTGAAAACATGATTTGTTTAATCCCATTTACTCTGGCTATCCAGCCGTGGGGGCTACCCCATGTTTACACTACTAGACTCGTTACCATATCGACAACTGACATTAGTCGTGTTTATGTGCCCTTTGCGTCAATGTCTATCATCATTGACGTGCCCAGATCCATTAGTTCACGCCCGTCCTCTGCGGCATGTTGTGAGGCTTGTCAAACCTTGTCACACCCCGACTTTCCACGTGTCACCGGTGGGCCTGGTGGGGAGTATCATGACGTAGTTGGCAACATAATAGTCAAACAACACAATATATATAAATGCACAGCGGAAGCAAAAGGTAAATATATTACAAATCTGAATTTTAAAGTAATATCCAGTATTACAACGGAAAGTAAAGGATCCACAGGCGGATCTTAAAAACATATCATTTGTTCAACAGACTTTAGACGCCTAGAACTTGCAAGATTCCTTATTAGCGCCCTGAGCTTCCAGCCAATTACGTTCAGTACCTGTCACTTAACCTTTTTGGAAAATACGTCAGTTTTCACTGGTAAATACACTCAACCGACTCATTTGAAAAGAGTTTAAGAAAATTGATTTGAATGCACGTGGCACAAAATATCTTTTATAATTTGATTAAAATGCTTAGAGGCAAAATTAACCTTTTTAACTTGGAACAATTATATTTATAACCTTGTATACAGATTTACATGTTCGTTGTACGTTCAGGGCCCGTTGTAGAAACCGAGTCAGATTAACAGACACACCACAAGTATAGGCCCACATAGAAGTGAGATACCGTTATTACTTAAGTAACTGTCAGGTGTATGCCTACACCCCGTACTTAAGACATGGCCATTTTATAATACAATGATGTCAAGGATATCCGGGACATGGTCATTAACCCCTAAAGGTCTTTATTTCAAACAATACAGATTAAACCGGGTTACCTCAATAATTTAACCATAATAAGATTAAATATTCAATACCCAACCAAGCGGTATTATAATACCGTATTCCAAGCCCGTATAGGGAAAATAAGTTAAGAGTATTTACCTGAGCTAGCTCCTGTCTTAAATAGCAAGAATCTAATAACTCAGCTGTATTCACTTAAGTAAGCGTAGGTACCATTTACCGGAATGCTCTAGTCTGGAATGATGGTATAAATAACCAATTAGAATGCTAACGGGTCTTTAATTTAGCCTAAGCGTAGGGACATTTTGGTAATTTCACACAAGCCGTAAAGCTCAAAACTGAGGTCTGAGTTAAACAACTTTTACTTACTGTTAAAACGTTATAATTTACTTAAAATATCAGTAGGTATCACCCTTGTATGTTTAAAAATAGTTTTAGTACATACTATGCGCTAAAAACGCTTAATAAGGCGATTATAAGCCGTTTCCGGGTTTACCGATAAAGCTGATATTTTTATTATTCCAGGAGGCTTAAAATAATTTATTTATCATTTAAGATCAGTAGCAAAAGGTTTGGAGTCGTTTGGATATGTAAAACTCATTTTATGGCCCGTAAGGGCAAAACCGACAATTACCGGATTAAGTCTACGACTATGAGTTATGCTCAGCCTAAAATTAATTAAAAATATTTAAAATTCCCAAAATAATATATTACATCAGTGGGTAAAGATTTTGATATCAAAAAGTAGGCTTAACTAGACTATACGCTAATTACGCCATTTTATTAACAAAAAGCTTTCAATTTGCGCTAATGAGCATAACTCTTAATCTACACTTCAAACTGATGTCAAACTTTGCATACAAGTTTATATTTCGGTAATTAAAGTTTTTACCCTTTTACATTTCCAAAAATCACGTTTTAAGGTAATAAGGGCATAATGGTCAACATGTGAGCAATTAACGGAATCATGCATTGTAATTGGATAACTAATGATCCGAGGTGTATAATCACAAAGGGTTATATTAGCATGTAACCTGGTCCAAATGAAGCTCTTAGGTATTTCTAAATCATACCAAAACGGGTCAGAACTGAAGTCAAAGCAAAAGTCAAAGCTTTGCGACTTTCGGTTCCGAACCGGGTCTAAACAGTAAATTGTCGGGTTGAACATGTTTAGACATGTTCTTACATTAATTACTAAGTTATAACAATGATCCAACAGGTTGTATATGTTCTACCTTGCTAAATATGCATAATTTGCAATTTAAGTATCCTGTTGACTTTTTAAATACAAGTTTGACCCGACATTTGACCTAGTTAGAGTGGGAATCAGGGGGAACCCTTTTGAGGGTTTATTACCCACATAATTACCAACTTATAACTACTTTTAATTCGAGATATGACTGAGCCATTGTTGACTAATCTCGAAGTCAAATCGTAATTACGACGGTTTGACTTTTAGCTAAATAACTAAGCTAAACTTAATCGAGGAAGGTCAAGGGTACTTACAAGGGTCCTATGCACGAGTAGGGATGTCTTGGATCTGCTCCTAAGCTCCAGAAATGCTCCACAATTGCAGATGAAGGTGTGATCAAAGTTGTTGCACATGAGGGCCTTTTATAGTGATTTAATCACCACAATTTGTTGACATGTAAGTCTACAAGTGACCACAACTGATCAACACATGTCCCTAGTGTTCTAGGAGGCACTTAGGGGTCGCATATGAAGTGAAACATCCGTTTTGGGTCGAGTTTTCGCGCATACAGGAGGCTGTTTGATGTTTCAGTTACTGTAAGCCTGACGCGGCCCGCGTAAGGGTGTTGATGGACCTTACGCGGCCCGCCTTAGCCCTTCTGTTCAGAATTTTCATTTTCTTGTTTTTGCAACTTGTCCCTTGGCTTCACGAAAGGTCAACTATGCTTATATATTGCAATTTGACCCTTTAGTATTTACCTACAAGGGCTTTAAAGACTTGTACCCACTTTGCAAGTCCCTGGGAGACTTCCGGTTAACCCGAAAAGTCATAACTTTCAACGTTAACGCTTTAACCCCTCGCACACGAATTTGATCATAACTTTCTCATACGATATCGAAACTTTATGAAATTTATATCGCGCATTCTAGTGAGCATGATTAACAGTTACAAAGCTTCGGGTTTGTCAAAAGGTCACTCAGAGGTATAACTTAAACATGTTGACACATTTAACCCCTGTAGTTTGTAATCTCTCACTTTAGCTTCGTATGATCCATGATTTATTCGTTTGAAGGTACGAGCATCATGTAGGGTTATTATAAAGTATATTTATTCACTGTTGACATTTTGAACTCGTATATTTACATACTTTCCATGTTTGTCAACTTTAGGTCCCTTTCAGAACATTCTTTTCACCACGTTCAAACATATGACACGTGTCAGCACATTATAGGACGTGAATTTTCGAGGTGTTACATCCTCACCCCCTTAAAAGAAATCTCGACTTCGAGATTTGTTAAGGTTAAGGGAAGTATTTTCCTGCCTTACATTGGGCTTAATCTTCCCCAGTACCTTTGAGCCTCTAAGGCACTCCAATTGACCTTTATAATAGGTACATGTATCTTTTTGGAGCTTCTAATCCTGTCGATCCTTTAATCGACACAGGTTGCTCATCATATTATAAATCTGCATATCATTATGTGATAATGCTTCTTGACTTATTGGCGAAACACGTCGCGAAATCCTTAGTGTGCAATGTATTGCGAGCTCCGCCAAGCTCTTTAAATCGGTCTTAGCTTAAAGGCTACTTGATCTTGATACATTCGATTTCCTTCGAATGATTCTATATATTCAGAGCTTAACTAGCCTGAAAATTTTTAACAATTTGGCACTCCCTCCCTTAACAAGAATTCAGGAGGTTTGCTACTTTTATTAATCCTTGATTTTTCTGCCGAATACTGGCATTTTACAGATGATTATGAATTTGCGTGATCTTATTTGTTGTTTCTAATGCAACCTTCAGATCCTGATAATTGGACTTACCAATCTATTATCCAAACAATAGATGTTTAACATCCCATCTATACTAGGTCTTCAAGGGAGCAGCCTTGATACTTATATGACAGCTATTATAGAAAAGCTTGTCTTAAGGTGAGATGGTTATTCCAACCACTGCTTTATTACTTCTTAAGGAATAGCTAATCCTTGTCGTTAGTCGAATAAATCGACGATCCTGGGCAGCTGATGGCAAATTCTTAATCGTTGCCTAAATAGGGTTGCGGTAATTAATGCATAAGCAAAATGAACCGTCTTTCCTAATTAGCTATACGCAATTCTCAGGATATTGAGTTAGGCTATATGAATCTTCTATTTTAAAACTTACCTAAATCAGGGTTTCGATCCCTCCAATGATGGTACTAGCCGTTTTGGAGATTTCATATTATTACAGCCTTAAATGGGATATTAAACTCAACTCTACCTGCCTCCCAGGGGTAAACAGGGTAATCTTAGGAGAAGATAATCAAGGTAAAAGGAGGTTACAGAGATTTCCATATCTCAGGCTCCAGTTCACTAATCAACGCTTGTGTCTAATAAGTGACACATTTATGTTATTAGTCCACGAATTTCTTAATCGGGAACATTTCCTTGGACAATTTCATTCTGGATATCTCCTTTGAATACGATTAGTTGACTTTAGTACCATATGATCATTGGGATATCTTTGTGGTTCCATGCATTAGACCTCCATACTGATCAGGCATGGAAGCAATCTATGGAACTTATTAAGATACACCAATCCTCATATAGCGCTTTTGTCATACCATTTGGTATTCGAAATCAGTAGAGATCAAAGAGATATCAATATCATATGATGATGTACTTTATCTATAGAGAGGGTACATTAGAATTTTCTACGGTTTACTATTGTAGTATCAATAGCATGCGTCGCATCATCAATGGCGCGATTGACTGTTGTCTTATCCGAGTTTATCATACTCGAGATTTAGTTCCTATTACCAGATGAATCATTTACTTAGTTGCAATCCAACATCTGCTATTCATCACCCTGATGGCCTTAACATATACTAACCATGGTTTCATTAAACTATACCGGCCAATAAGGCACTAACATTCTTAATGAACGTTATTTTAAAAATATATCAATATCACTTAGCCTAGGTCACAAAAGACCATCAATGGCATTTAAGGGTTGGACCTAGTCCATCACCTCTTCGACAGGGGATCAAAATGTCACATCTGTCTTTAATATACTGATGAATTTGGATAGCTTGAAAGTTTGCCATAAGGGTATCAGAAAAGAGTGATTTCTAATAGATATTAAATATCAATATAGGATTTGTTGGAGCATTTTCTAAAGTATCATCGGTCAATTTCTACCTCGCATTAAATGACCGGAGTCTTAATCAGGCGGAGACAACAGTTCTCAACATTTATCATTCATTATAGAATCATATGTGCCAGTATCAAATAAAATTCATGCATAAACTGCTTGATATGGAAAGGTATCTGTTATATAGTTATTATTCTGCATCATCTCCTTAGCGTTCGTCTGGAAGACTCATGCGTTTGCTTTCTTGGCATCTTCAGGCTTCTTCTGATTCCTAGGGCAGTTAGTCTTGATATGCCCCTTCTCGTTGCAACCATAACAGGTTGCATCTTTCAACTTCTTGCAATCCAAGGTTTTATGTTCCTTAGACTTGCAGATTCCACAGGGTAGTGGCTCAGACTCAAATCTGCATTTCCCAAGATGGTATTTCCTACAGGTTCCGCACCTGGTCTTCTCTCCCGACTGCTGGCTGTCTCTCTTAAACCCGGAACTCTTCTTATCTTCAGAATTCCTCTTCCTATCGGAGCGATGAGAATTCTCATCCTCCCTTTTACGCTTTCCATCTTCAGAGGCTTAGGCAGCCTTGTTTCTGACCACATCGAGTGTGAGAGATAGCGACAGATCTGCCGCTGACCTGAATGTAGTAGGTCTTGAAGCCTTAACACTGGTTTTGATTTCTGGGGCTAAACCCCCGATGAAGCGAGCAATTCTCTTGGGTTCTGGTGTTACTAGGTAAGGAACCAGTCTGGACAGGGTATTAAAACTGGTGAGGTATGCTTGACAATCTAAGTTTGTCATCACCAATGATAAGAAATCTGATTCGATTCTTTCGACCTCGTGTTGAGGGCAGTAGTTCTCCATAATGAGAGCAACAAACTGTTCCCATGACATGTTGTAAAGTGGGATCTTCCCAGCAGCTTGAATGAGAGCCTTCCACCATGCTAGTGCCTCTCCCTTGAACGATTGGGATACATACTTCACTACATCCTTCTCAGCACAACCGCTGATATCGACAACTGTGTCCATTTCATCTAACCAGGTCATACAATCGATTGCTCCTTTCTCCCCAGTGAAGTCTCGAGGTTTGCAAGAAACAAAGTATTTATAGGTACAAGACTTGGTATGCGGTTCATTATCGAACACTATCTTATTGGATGGAACACTGTGTTGACCAGATGAATGCCGATCATCATCTTTCTTTAACTCATCTTTCTTTGGAGGTGGCTTGCTATGAGCCTCTGAATGAGTTTTAGGGACAGACTTAGAGTGGGGTACAGATGAGGCTTTACTATTAGTCTCACTATACTCCCTGAATTGCTCCTCCACAGCTTTAGATACAGCTGAATCAATCAATGTATGAAGCTCTCCTCTGGTTATATTAATCCTTTCATCATCGCGGTTTTCCAGAGGGTGACTGTTCTCTTCCTTTGACCTAGCCATGTAGCTTTAAATGCTACATAAAAATCAAACAAGGCCAAGGTTTATACGGAAGCTTTTACTGTTTTATCGTTTTAAACGATTTATTAACCATGGTAATATAAACCATATTGGTTAATTTGTTAGCTTCATTTATTTAGCATTTTTATTATAATTTATCCTAGTTATAAAACATTAAGGATATTAAAGTGGCGCAAAGGCCTAGTCACATGGACAGTTTTTAAATTTACAAGCCATGACTTCAGAGAATCAAGGCATTATGGTTTTAATAATAGCACAAATGGCCTAGTCGCGTAGACAAGTTTAATTTATAAGCCACGATTTCAGAGAATTGAGGCATTAAGGTTTGAATCAAAGTTCATTACCTTTTCTTGACAGGGAGTTGTAGGCTACCAATGTCTTTAGTCTCAGAGGACATTAACTATAGCCCGTAGGCATTTCCCTTCTAAGGGATGTTTATAATATGATCATCTTATAGGATGATATAAGCCATGATTTCAGAGAATCGAGGCTTTAAGGTCTGAATCATAGTTCATTACCTTTTTCAGACAGGGAGTCATAGCTACCAGTGTCTTTTGGCTCATGTAGAAATGAGCAAGGCCCGTAGGCATTATTTTACCAATGTATGGTCAAAATATGATCATCTTAATTGATGATCTAAACCCATGATTCAGAGATCATTAAGTTGGGTTAGGGATCTTTTAAAGAATCCATATATAAAAATGACGTGTGTGATTTTAACGAATCATGTCTGCCAAGAGTGTTAACATATTTACAGATCTTAACAGGGATTTGAATCTTTTAAACAGGTCTTACCATCATGGCCTGGCCTTAAAATGACCCGAAGGTTAGGTTTCACTCTTAAGATTCTTATTAATATTTAACGCAGAACAATCCTAAATTGAGGTGTTAAATATGGATCTGAATCTAATTTGAGGAACTGCCATCTTGGCCGCGTCTTAATAATGACACCAGGCTAGGTCTTGTCCCTTTTTAGATTTTTTTTGCCATTTTATTATAATGGTAGATCTTATAATATAGGAATGATATTTTAACATAATCGTTCCTTTAAAATTTAAACAAGTATATGGTTGTCCTAAATGGGACTTCTAATAAAAATGACTTGCCCATGCAAAGGCTAATCAGAAAAAATAATCAAGGAAGTAGTTAGAAGACAATGAAACAAATTGGAATTTGTCCTATGTTCTTGTCTAGACTCAAGAATGTGCAACTGTGTAACTGAGATTAAACGCAAAAGGTTAGCGTTTAATTCACTCAGTGTTGGCTCTGATACCAACCTGTCACACCCCGACTTTCCACGTGTCACCGGTGGGCCCGGTGGGGAGTATCGTGAAGTAGTTGGCAACATAATAGTCAAACAACACAATATATATAAATGCACAGTGGAAGCAAAAGGTAAATATATTACAAATCCGAATTTTAAAGTAATATCCAGTATTACAACGGAAAGTAAAGGATCCACAGGCGGATCTTAAAAACATATCATTTGTTCAACAGACTTTAGACGCCTAGAACTTGCAAGATTCCTTATTAGCGCCCTGAGCTTCCAGCCAATTACGTTCAGTACCTGTCACTTAACCTTTTTGGAAAATACGTCAGTTTTCACTGGTAAATACACTCAACCGACTCATTTGAAAAGAGTTTAAGAAAATTGATTTGAATGCACGTGGCACAAAATATCTTTTATAATTTGATTAAAATGCTTAGAGGCAAAATTAACCTTTTTAACTTGGAACAATTTATTTATAACCTTGTATACAGATTTACATGTTCGTTGTACGTTCAGGGCCCGATGTAGAAACCGAGTCAGATTAACAGACACACCACAAGTATAGGCCCACATAGAAGTGAGATACCGTTATTACTTAAGTAACTGTCAGGTGTATGCCTACACCCCGTATTTAAGACGTGGCCATTTTATAATACAATGATGTCAAGGATATCCGGGACATGGTCATTAACCCCTAAAGGTCTTTATTTCAAACAATACAGATTAAACCGGGTTACCTCAATAATTTAACCATAATAAGATTAAATATTCAATACCCGACCAAGCGGTATTATAATACCGTATTCCAAGCCCGTATAGGGAAAATAAGTTAAGAGTATTTACCTGAGCTAGCTCCTGTCTTAAATAGCAAGAATCTAATAACTCAGCTGTATTCACTTAAGTAAGCGTAGGTACCATTTACCGGAATGCTCTAGTCTGGAATGATGGTATAAATAACCAATTAGAATGCTAACGGGTCTTTAATTTAGCCTAAGCTTAGACCGGTTAGTCTTAAGGGAATATACGGTTCAAACGCATGATTAAGCGAAGACCGGAATAGAATGTGTTTTAGACCCGACAAGTTTGAAGACTTGTATAATATGGGTATTTCTTACACACTCTGAATTTTGAGATAAAACCGTTAAGGTTTGACCCGCTTCGGCTAATTTATGTAAACTTGCTACATAAACCGAACCGTACGCGTAATAAGCGTGACGGGTATTCATGAGAGCCATATACAGGTTTCCTAAGTTAATTGTGCCTCAAATATGTTGTGACATCAGTAAGATGTCTTTCATTATGCCCGAAACGTATTTAAACACAAACTAGGCCCCGTAGGGGTAGTTTGGTCATTTAAAAGGTTGTAAAAGTGTTTAAGTATTTACCTGAGTTACAGGTTTGATATAATCAGCAAAAATACTTATTTTGGTAAGTTATAACAGTAGGATAAAGTATATATGTGAAATTTATCAAGTATAACCAAACTATGCACCGTAGGGGCATTTTGGTAATTTCACACAAGCCGTAAAGCTCAAAACTGAGGTCTGAGTTAAACAACTTTTACTTACTGTTAAAACGTTATAATTTACTTAAAATATCAGTAGGTATCACCCTTGTATGTTTAAAAATAGTTTTAGTACATACTATGCGCTAAAAACGCTTAATAAGGCGATTATAAGCCGTTTCCGGGTTTACCGATAAAGCTGATATTTTTATTATTCCAGGAGGCTTAAAATAATTTATTTATCATTTAAGATCAGTAGCAAAAGGTTTGGAGTCGTTTGGATATGTAAAACTCATTTTATGGCCCGTAAGGGCAAAACCGACAATTACTGGATTAAGTCTACGACTATGAGTTATGCTCAGCCTAAAATTAATTAAAAATATTTAAAATTCCCAAAATAATATATTACATCAGTGGGTAAAGATTTTGATATAAAAAAGTAGGCTTAACTAGACTATACGCTAATTACGCCATTTTATTATCTTAAAGCTTTCAATTTGCGCTAATGAGCATAACTCTTAATCTACACTTCAAACTGATGTCAAACTTTACATACAAGTTTATATATCAGTAATTAAAGTTTCTACTCTTTTACATTTCCAAAAATCACGTTTTAAGGTAATAAGGGCATAACGGTCAACATATGAGCAATTAACGGAATCATGCATTTTAATTGGATAACTAATGATCCGAGGTGTATAATCACAGAGGGTTATATTAGCATGTAACCTGGTCCAAATGAAGCTCTTAGGTATTTCTAAATCATACCAAAATGGGTCAGAACTGAAGTCAAACCAAAAGTCAAAGCTTTGCGACTTTCGGTTCCGAACCGGGTCTAAACAGTAAATTGTCGGGTTGAACATGTTTAGACATGTTATTACACTAATTACTAAGTTATAACAATGATCCAACAGGTTGTATATGTTCTACCTTGCTAAATATGCATAATTTGCAATTTAAGTATCCTGTTGACTTTTTAAATACAAGTTTAACCCGACATTTGACCTAGTTAGAGTGGGAATCAGGGGGAACCCTTTTGAGGGTTTATTACCCACATAATTACCAACTTATAACTACTTTTAATTCGAGATATGACTGAGCCATTGTTGACTAATCTCGAAGTCAAACCGTAATTACGAAGCTTTGACTTTTAGCTAAATAACTAAGCTAAACTTAATCGAGGAAGGTCAAGGGTACTTACAAGGGTCCTATGCACGAGTAGGGATGTCTTGGATCTGCTCCTAAGCTCCAGAAATGCTCCACAATTGCAGATGAAGGTGTGATCAAAGTTGTTGCACATGAGGGCCTTTTATAGTGATTTAATCACCACAATTTGTTGACATGTAAGTCTACAAGTGACCACAACTGATCAACACATGTCCCTAGTGTTCTAGGAGGCACTTAGGGGTCGCACATGAAGTGAAACATCCGTTTTGGGTCGAGTTTTCGCGTATACAGGAGGCTATTTGATGTTTCTGTTACTGTAAGCCTGACCCGGCCCGCGTAAGGGTGTTGATGGACCTTACGCGGCCCGCCTTAGCCCTTCTGTTCAGAATTTTCATTTTCTTGTTTTTGCAACTTGTCCCTTGGCTTCACGAAAGGTCAACTAAGCTTATATATTGCAATTTGATCCTTTAGTATTTACCTACAAGGGCTTTAAGACTTGTACCCACTTTGCCAAGTCCCTGGACACTTCCGGTTAACCCGAAAAGTCATAACTTTCAACGTTAACGCTTTAACCCCTCGCACACGAATTTGATCATAACTTTCTCATACGATATCGAAACTTTATGAAATTTATATCGCGCATTCTAGTGAGCATAATTATCAGTTACAAAGCTTCGGGTTTATCAAAAGGTCACTCAGAGGTATAACTTAAACATGTTGACACATTTAACCCCTGTAGTTTGTAATCTCTCACTTTTAGCTTCGTATGATCCATGATTTATTTGTTTGAAGGTACGAGCATCATGTAGGGTTATTATAAAGTATATTTATTCACTGTTGACATTTTGAACTCGTATATTTACATACTTTCCATGTTTGTCAACTTTAGTCCTTTCAGAACATTCTTTTCACACGTTCAAACATATGACACGTGTCAGCACATTATAGGACGTGAATTTTCTAGGTGTTACAAACCTAAATAGCGTTATCTAACTAATGACCCGCTCGCCATTGGCCCGGCGATTAAGTTGATATAAAAAGGAGAGACTTCGTGATAGAGTTTTGGTCGAGTGAGCTTAAGACTGTCCCATGAGGACGAGGAATTACATTCCTTAACCCATACTGTCCTACCCAAGAAGGACGAGGAATCCATATTCCTTAACCCATTCCCAACCTACCGGGAATTACCATGCTTTGTAGAAAGTGTGAACTCACCTTAGGTTAGCTCGGCAGATAAACGAAAAGTCAATCGAGCTGCTAGGGGTTAACCACGTCCTAACATGGTTACCATACAAGTCAGGTCTAGGTTCAAGTAGTGCACGTAGGTTTACACATAAGCTAACAGGTTACAAACGCGTATTGATCATGGCAAACATGGCATACACATAGAACATGTTAAACGACAACTGTTTAGCATACACATGAAGCCCAGACATTACTCGGCCCAACATGTTGTGCGATCCGCACAACCTTGTGCGATCCACAGGATGTTGTGCCATCCAACTAAAACCTGGCCCAAACAACTAGAAAGCCCAAACATATATACATGGCCTAAATAATAACAAACGTTGATCTTGTGCGGTCCGGATGGACTTGTGCGACTGAGAAGTCCTTGTGCGATCCGGATAACTTGTGCGATCATGCATATCCTAGTTATACCCTGTGCTTTATGTGCTTGTACCCAGCTTGTGCGACCAGAGCTTGTACGACTAGCTCTTGTGCGACTGGCGGACTTGTGTGATCAGTTACAAGACTCCTAAAATTATGCAATCTTTCTAACAGTTTCCATTTATGCATCAAATCGGTCAAACAATCAAACAGTTTCCAACTTGAATGTGGATCGATCAAACTAAGATTTTATCCTCTAATTCATAAGAACCCTAATTATATTCATAGCATGAACATCAACCACAACTTCAAACACATTAACAAGTTCATGGCCTTGATTACCAGCATGCATCCTAATCATGACAACTCAACCAATCATCCGAACATGAATACATCACAGCCGATTATCATTCTTTCAGTTTTAGATCATCATTCAACATAGCATTATCAAACCCTATATTGATCCGTATATACTACACATGTGCGCCGATTATATGAACATCAAACCCTAACAATTTACATCACAATCAATCGCATGTCATCCCTAAATCATCATGTAAAACATATAAATCACCTCATCGTGTAACATGCTATCAGTAGTTAAAACACTAACCGGTTAGAGAAGAGAGTAAAGATTGATCCGAACACAAAATCTTTGATGGAGAGAGGTGTGTTGCCGTCGGCTTCGAGAGGGAGAAAGAGAGCGAGTAGGGTTTGTGTGTGTTATGTGATTTGCAAATAATGAGGAGTATACACTCTCCTCATGGGTTATGCGCATCAATGGAATGGGCCGAACCCATATATGGGCTGCCCTTTTAGGTTTCGAATACACTAAGTGTAGGCCGAGAAGGGTGTGAAGCAAAAAGCCCACAGGCTTGTGCGATCGGGTTAGAGTTGTGTGGTTACGTTATACATACATATATTACACACATTCACATAACATGTAGCATTTATTCGATAACATCAACATATCAATTAACCACATAGGGTTCATACACGTTACATTAAACACAAAGATAGGTCCAGAAATACGAGTTGTCACATCATCCCCAAGTTGAAAGAAATTCCGTCCCGAAATTTAGCACGTACTCACTGAGGAAGCTAGTTAAGTTGTATGGTTTTCCAGGGGTGTCACATCCTTCCCCCGTTGGTTTGGAATTTCGTCCCGAAATTCCGCAGTAGCTTCAGCCTCAGTAGTGGTTTCACTATTTCCGAACAACTGGGGATACTTGTGCTTTATCTGGTCTTCTCGTTCCCAGGTGAACTCTGGGCCACGATGGGAGTTCCAACGAACTCTAACAAGAGGTATTCTGGTACGCTTGAGAACCTTAACGTCTCGGTCAGTAATCTCTACTGGTTCCTCGATGAATCGCAGCTGATCGTCGATAGTGAGCTCCTTGAGGGGAATTATGAGGGTCTCATCTGACAGACACTTCTTCAGATTTGACACGTGGAAAACATTGTGAACTCCACTGAGTTCTGCTGGTAGGTTTAGTTTGTAGGAAACTTTGCCTATTTTCTCTATGATGTCGAATGGTCCAACGTATCGCGGGTTAAGTTTGCCTCGTTTGCCTAAACGAACAACACCTTTCCAAGGTGAGAGTTTGAGTAGCACTCGATCCCCAACCTGGAACTCGAGTGGTTTCCTGCGCTTATCAGCGTAGCTTTTCTGACGGTCACGAGCTGCCGCCATTCGTTGTCGCATTAGAGCAATTTTCTCAGTTGTGTCTCAAGTTCTGGGCCAGTGATTTGGCTGTCACCAACTTCTGCCCAGCAAAGAGGTGATCGGCATTTACGTCCGTACAATGCCTCAAACGGAGCGGTCTGGATACTGGTGTGGTAGCTGTTATTGTACGAAAACTCAACCAAAGGGAGGTGCTTTTCCCAACCATTGCCAAAATCGATTACACATGCTCGAAGCATGTCTTCAAGGGTTTGGATGGTGCGCTCAGAAATATGCGACAACGAGCTCATAAATAAGATTTCATCATTTTATCATTCAAAATTGCTCGAATTTTGTCTACTTCACCCTATTTTAGGGTGTTTTATTTTATGTTTTTTTTTATAAACTAAAAACTAATGGATTTATACAATGAATCATAAACTATAACAAGCGCTAGTTAAACGATTATTTTGACCGAGTTTCAACACTAAAAGGTTTAAAACATAAAAAAGCTAAATTTGGCTAAGTGGACGATTATGTTGGGTAAACAAAGGTGAACGGGAAGGCTCGACATGGTTAATCCTAAAGGGTAATGTAAGGTTTACGGGAAAACACAACACAAAGAACAAGGTTAACAACAAAGGGGTAATCTAAGTGCCTCTATCACTTCTACACAATTCCGCAAGTTTATGGTCTTAACAAGCATACTAGTGACAAGTTCTAAATTACACATGACATCCGGCTCACTCCTACTCCGAAATGAACAAATATATAACAATATCAAGGCTCAAATATGCTCACGTAACAGAAGGAATGGGTAAAAGTGTGAAAACTATCATGCAAGTCTTTCTTTGTTTGTCACGCTTTCCGGTTTTCTTTTCAAAATTTATTTTGCTTGTCGAGTTTTTATCAAGTCCGAAGCTTTCTAAAACACAACTAACCGGTTTATTTACTAAAATATATATAGAATACATATCTTTTTGAGTGATTTTTCTGATTTTTTTAGGACAAACAAAGTTAACCCCCTCCCCACACTTGAACTTCTCATTATCCCCAATGCGAAACCCGAAATATAGAGAAAAAGGATAATAGTACTTCCCTCAAGATGATTTCTGATGAAACGAGACTTCCAAGCTGTATCTGTCATGTGCTCCGGTCAAAGATTTGATAGCCAAAATCTGCATGTACGTCACAAGGTACAACAAAACATAACAGAAATAAAATAAACACAAATAAACCATAATTTACATAAATAGAAGTACTAAAAAATCCAAACAAAGACATGATAAGTAAAGTAAAGTGTCTGAAAATAAAGAGTACATAACCGGGGGTGTTTGACATAACAACCAAAATGAACACCCGAAATAAACAAAGTACGGAAATAATAAAACCACAAACGATCAACTCCACCGTCTCCTACTCGTCGTCACCAGCATCATCTCTCGTGAAGGACGGGCCCGTATCTCCATAACCAGGTGGGTTCCATGGTGGGAACTGCGGAGGATGCTGAAAGTAGTTGGGATAGGCATGATGCATCTCCCCGAACGGCGCCAAAAACTTGACGTGTGCGCGTATATACATATTTTTATCATGAATAAACACACGATTCGGTTTTAAATTTATAAAAGTAATTATTACTTTAACATCAAAACACACACGAAAGAGGCAAGTGTACCCCGTCATATATATAGTAAAGTATCGGTAAGAACCAAGTATCGATCCAAGGAAATGGTCGGAGGAATAATACTAGACATTTGTCACTAAACTACCGGTAAAAACATAAGTTGTTTGATTTTTAATAAACTAAAGTAAGCATAAACAACTACTAATAAAAACATAATAGATTTCAAATATGAAAATAGATAAATAGCCTTGCTTAATACACAACCAAAGCATGTCAACTAAGTCGGTTTTGGCACTAGAAGCATTTGATCAATTCTCCAATTTTGAGACAATTAGTATCCCTTTCGGGAATCCTAACATGACAATCATTCGGAAAGTTAAAACGATAAACACACTTTAACCACCTAAAATTGTTCTTTAATGTGCAATTGATAAATGTCTATGAAAATCTCTTAAAAATAAGTTAGTCATGTGTTAGGAGTTTTCTAACCTCACTTAAACAAGGAAAGTGACACAGATAAACACAATGCAACCACCGAGACAAGCATAAACTAGATTAAATCACAACCGAGTTCATTTTACAAATCTTGCACATAAATTCACCAAGATAGCAATTTTGGCCTAAACTACTAACTAAGCTAACAAATCATGGCAAGAATTTATAACGACACCATTTAACCCGTTAAGGTCCTTACGTGACGGTAAGCTTTCTTGATTAACAATAATTACATTTTATTAAACCACTAACCATTTCTATTATCATGGTGCACACATTTTAACCAAGCTAAACTAGTTAACCAAGTTTAAAGTTTACTAATACAAGATTAATTAAGCTTCATTTTTCAACTATCTTAACTAACCAAATACCAATCATCCAACAAAATTACTTATAATCAAGAAATCAATATCAATAACAAGGTTGCAAACTAATCATCAAAGATTAACATAGAAAATACTTCCAAATGTCATTACAAATAAAGATTAACATACTAATGCCTATAATCAAGCAAGGGATTGTTGTGTTTTTGCCCAAAGGCTACAATAATACATAAACATTAATCTAAATGCTTGAAAGATTAACAAAATTATGGAAAGATTAGAAAACCAAACCATAAACAAGCACTAGATTAAGAATCCGGATAGTAATCGAGCTAAACGGGACAATGTGGCTTAAATCCGAGTGAAAGCTAACGCCTCCGGAGCCTGAAAATCGCCTGAATTGCTCTCCAAAATTCCATAGTTCCGAGCAGAATGTTTCTGCAAGTTTTTATATAATTTCGATCTCGCACGGTCGTGCATTCTGTCGCACGACCGTTCACTTTATGAATTATTGGAGGTATGGTGCACCATACTGCATGACGTCATCAGATCTTGACCAGTCGTAGGTCTCGCACGACCGTTCTTCAGATCGCACGATCGTGCGTTTCCGGGTTCTTGTTGCACGGGCTGCTGCACTGGTGGTGCATTGCCGGGATTTTGCTGATCATCGAATCCGCACGGGGTGCAATCAGACGCACGCCCGTGCATTACCGGAATATGCTTGCACGCCGGGTCGCACCCTCGTTCACTGCCGGATTGGACTGCATTTGTCGGAGATGCACGGTCGTTCACTAGGTAGCACGACCGTTCCATTCGCCCAGGTCAGAATTCCAACAGAATGTTCGCAGCTTTGTCGTTTCGTCCGGAAAGTCCTCGTTTTCACTATCATCTTGTCTGGTATGCTGTTTTAGGCCTGTAAACAGAAGTATACATGATTAAGTATCCGAATGACGGTTTTACGGCCGAAAACGCATAAAATGGGGATAAAATGGGGGACTAAAATATGTGTAAATTAGCGAATATCAAATCTCCCCACACTTGAACATTGCTTGTCCTCAAGCAAGCTAAACTAAAATGCAATAAAAGATAGAATCAAACAAGAACGATAATTTACACACTATTTTATTGAAAAAACTACAAACGGTTAGCCGGTTTTTCGAAAGACAACATCAAATGAATCAAACCCAACAAGCATATGCAAATATGTGGCGATAACCAAAAAGCCGTGACTTCACTTTCAATTGACTTAACATGCTAATCTTCACACAACTCACAATATTCACACACACTCGGTTTTATTTATGAAACATACATAAAATGTGTATGTGCAAACACTCAATGCCTCGTCAATGAAATGTGTAATATCATAAGCTTGTCATAAGATCTCGTCTCCACCAACTAACATGCGAAAAGTGTAAATCAAGAGATCTTTACGGGGTGTAACGTTAGGCTTGGGCGAAGGGTATGGAAATGGATATTTAAAGTGGCGAAATGGTTAAAACTCGGTAGTTACGTTTAACAAGCGCAATACAACAAACTATACATACAAACGCCTTAAAAAGGCGACTTGTGCGATCGGGTTAGAGTTGTGTGGTTACGTTATACATACATATATTACACACATTCACATAACATGTAGCATTTATTTGATAACATCAACATATCAATTAACCACATAGGGTTCATACACGTTACATTAAACACAAAGATAGGTCCAGAAATACGAGTTGTCACAAAGAAGGATATCGCTATCTACGTTTCGAAATGCCTGACTTGTTTGAAAGTCAAGGCCGAGCATCAACGCCGCTCTGGCTTACTCGTACAATCCGAGATCCCTATGTGGAAATGGGAGAGTATAGCTATGGATTTCATAACGAAACTTCCGCGCACGCCATCAGGTCATGACATCATCTGGGTTATCATTGATCGCCTTACCAAATCTGCCCACTTTCTACCAATACGGGAAGACTATAAGGTAGAACGGTTAGCACGAATCTACACCGACGAGGTTATTTGTCAACACGGGATGCCTCGTGACATCATCTCTGACCGCGATTGTCGGTTTACCTCGCGTCTGTGGGAAACTTTCCAATCTGCTCTCGGTACTACTCTTAATCTAAGTATCACTTTCCATCCACAAACCGACGATCAGACTGAGCGAACGATTCGTACCCTTGAAGATATGCTTCGCTCGTGTGTCATAGATTTCGGTGGTAATTGGGACGTGCACTTACCTTTAGTCAAATTCTCGTACAATAATAGTTATCACTCTAGTATCCAAATGGCACCATTTGGGGCATTATACGAAAGGAAATGTCGATCGCCTATTGTGTGGCACGAGATCGGGGACGCGCAAATTACCGGTCCTGAGCTGTTGCAAGAAACGACTGACAAAATCCTCCAAATTCGAGAAAATCTCCTAAAATCTCGGAGTCGTCAGAAAAGTTACGCCGATAGACGCCGCAAGCCCCTTGAATTTGACATTGGCGATCATGTACTCCTAAAGGTTGCACCTTGGAATGGGGTGATCAGATTCAACAAGAAAGGAAAGCTCGCGCCTCGATATGTGGGACCCTTTAAAATCCTGGAAATGATTGGCAAAGTGACCTACAAACTCGAACTACCGGAGGAACTTAGTAACGTCCACCCGACTTTCCACGTCTCGAACCTCAAAAAGTGTTTGGCCGACCAGGAGTTACATGTCCCTCTTGAGAATCTGCAAGTGGACGAAACATTACACTTTGTGGAGAAGCCTGTCGAGATCATGGGCCGAGAAACCAAGGTACTCTGACGCTCACGCATTCCCATTGTGAAGGTTCGCTGGGAAGGAAAACGCGGCGCCGAGTTTACCTGGGAGCTCGAAAGTGACATGAAGGCGAAGTATCCGCAACTGTTTGTTACGCCTGCTTCTTAAATTTCAGGACGAAATTTCCTAAAGTAGGGGAGGCTGTAACACCCCGTGTTTTGAAAGTCAAAGTACAAGTCAAAGTCAAAGGAAGAAAAGATTGCAAACTGTGATTTAGTCTCTCCTTGCTTAATTATCGATTGTACTTCTTGACTTGTAATCGAGAGTCTATTTTAAATCACTTTTGTTGTATTATGTGGAGTACTTGTTAATAAATCTCTACTTAATCACAGTTTAATCGCTAATTGATTTATCGTTAATCGCATCGCTATCGCATCGCAACTTGAATTATAGGTTATGGATTTTGTTTTACGTGTGTGTGCTAATATGTGTTACTTGTGCATGTTATATTTATGTTAAAGTGTTTAGTCGCAAACGCAACCGCAACGCAATCTCATCGCAAACTCGAGGATTACAAATTCTTTTGTGATAATTAGTAAATAGGTTATTCGTGTAAGTAATGTGTAATATTATCGCATCGCTTACTCGAAACGCATCGCAACGCTCAACGCACGAAACAAAAAAACAAAAACACAAAAACCAACTCACGACGACCACTCGATCAAATGACCATTCGATCGAATGGTCATCCGAACGGATGACCATCCGATCGGATGGCCATCCGATCCGTCTCTGCGCGCACCTTTCCTCTTTTGGAAACACTATAAATACCCCTGTCACATCAACAATCATTGATGTGACCAATCAGAACGCTCAAGCCCTCTTTTCTCTCGATTTCTCGCGATTCTTGTAAGCTTTCAACTCAAATCTTGTACTTCTATGATCTACATGCACTTCTTCATCAGTTTCACATTTAAATCTTCACTTTTAACCATGGAATCAGCGGGTTTGAGGTGTACTAGGGTGATGTCATCATGGAGTTCTTATGAACTTCAAGTCTTGGCCTCATTCCACCCAGAACAACTCAGATCTAAAGGATTTCGACATGATTCAACACTGTTTTCGTCTAGATCTAAACGTTTTCGAGGTTAAAAGGATTGAAAGATGGTTTCATCACTTTCTTTCAACTCTTTTACACTCAATGCACTCAAAACCGATAGAATCGGAGCTTACTCAGGCCTTCTACTCACTTTCTGGTGAAGTGCCGGTCTAAGATCTGACATCTATCAAAGAGATAACCGATTTCGGTTTGAACATGAACTAAAGTCTCGAACAGTTAGACCGATCGGATTGGGGTAATTCCCGTTCGAACGGGTGACTAGGGCCTGATGGAGTTTTTTCGTTGTTTAACACGTTGTCATATCGTCTCGATCAAGCCGCAAACTATCAATACTTAACAAGTTTCCAAAACAAACAAGTCACCGAGCGAATTGCTATTCGATCGGATTGCAATCTGATCGAACGACAATCCGCATGGATGACAACTGAACTCTCAACACCTAAACATTTTCAAAGAAGGTTAGTTTCCAACGAACGGCCATCCATTCGGATGACTATCCGACCGGACGACCTGAATTGTAGAAATTCTTCTCTTTTTATAAAATGCTACACTGAAAACTTCAAAGCCTTCTTACACAAACACATCCATCCCAAACGAGTGGCGAACTGACCGAACGGCCATCCAATCGGATGACCATCCGATCGGATTGCCATCTGTTCAGATATCACTTCGTCACTACAGCACTTGCATTGTTTTACGTGCCATTTATCGCTTATGCTATCGTTCTGTAACTGGGCTGACTCTCTAGCGCTCCCTTCAATCCATTAGCTACCATCGCTGTGAGTATACTCGATCCCTTTTTGCTTAACGCCCTTTTGGGTGTTACATACGTTACTTATATCAAAACACATCAACAAACAACGCAAACACTTTTAACGTTAACCGCTCCCGCATGTTATACGTGACTCGATGAATGCCTGTTTATTATGTTAACACATTGATTGTTGTCTACCTGCCTTAGCAACGATAGTACTATAGTTTGGACTCAGCACCTGTTTATTCAGGGGTTGTTAAGGATTATACTTCATGTGTTCGCAGTGGTGAACATATGTTACGCACTCTACCTCGGTGTTCTATTATTAGCATCCTTTCTAGGTACTTTCGCTAACACATCATAATTTGGACCATTTACATACTCATTTTACTAACATTCATTTGAGTTAAACGTTACCACCGGATAATTATTATTTCATTCCCGCTTATCTAGAGCAAACCACTACATTCCATTACTAACGTTGCTCCTAATTTCTTTCATATCCTCATGGGAGGTTAGCATATGATAGTACGCACTACCGTAAACATTCAAATATTAATACACTATCATAATTAACATTTTCATACTCTCTTATCCATACACGTCACGAGGATTAAGCATCAATCTACATTTTCTACCCTTACTTGAACTACTTACAACTTTAAGTCTAGCCTCAAATTTAATCATTCGTATCACTTTATTATTAGCTCTTTGCATGCACTACTTATTATACTAACCGGGTATGTCGTGCAAGAGCAACATACGAGCGTTTAACCAACTAGTCTAAACTTTCATTCAAGGCCTTTAGATCTTTCTCTTAATGATATAAATACCTTCTTATGTTGACCATTAAAAGTTGAACATTTCATAACATACCATACCATAATTATCCTACCTTTCATTTCGTTCACACGTATAAATCAATCTACAGATTCTTACTTATCAATCAAGAACTAAACATTTTACTAACCTTGATTTCATTGCATAGACCAATGATCCACGGCCCTGATCGTCCCGCTCCTTCATGAGTTCTCACCATAACCGGATTAACCTCATTCATCCGTGTGATGAGCTTCCGCTCGTGCACTTCCTTTCTCAACACTACCAGCTTTATCACATCGAGAGTTCTACCTCCTTCATCTATAAAATTTAGGATTAGCATATTTCGTTCATATTCCTTCAAGTATGGCGCTTATCAACTCATCTTTTTTTTTTCAAAACATTGGTTCATTTGACCCGTTCACAACGGGTCAATACATGACCGTTCCCTAACATATCATTCCCACTCGTTTGACCCGTACTCAACGGGTCAATACATGACCATCCCTTAATATACCATTTTCATTTGTTCATTCATTGTATTTGGTGTTAATTCACTTACGTTCTCTCACAGATCCCTTACTAATGAGTATCCTACATTACACATTGCATTTCTTACGTAATACTTCCAAAATTTGTAAACAATTATTATTTACTGACTTCTGCAATTTAACCTTTTAAAGTGAATCACCACTTAGTACTTATTATATATAAGTATTGTAGTACGCATTGTACTTACTTTCAATTCGAACATACTTACAAAACGTCTTTAGCTAACATCTTAACTAATATTCTTTCCATACCTTTCATTGACATTACCAAGTTCTCATTTCCGTCTTAAAACTTCTCAACTAAAATTTATGACCGGTTTACCCCTATAATGAGGTCTTACCGGTTTAACATTATGACAACCTTTTCAACAAAACGTACCTTAACATTTCTCACTTATGTTTTACGTTTCACTTTGATTTCGAATATTCAAACGCATATACATCTTCATGTAAATAAATTCGAAGTGATTGCGAAATTACTTGCCTTTAGCGTCCATGTTCATGCTTGCCTCATTGCTTCCTCTTAACCCGTTTGCCATCCATGCTTGAGTCAATTGACAAGATTTCTATTGTTACATATCATTACGTTCGTAACATTGTTAGCTTATGTGAGCATACATATCAATTCTTACATATCATTACGTAAATAAATTCGAAGTGATTGCGAAATCACTTGCCTTTAGCGTCCATGTTCATGCTTGCCTCATTGCTTCCTCTTAACCCGTTTGCCATCCATGCTTGAGTCAATTGACAAGATTTCAATTCTTACATATCATTACGTTCGTAACATTGTTAGCTTATGTGAGCATACATACAACTATTCACTCTCTTTCTATTCATACGTTAATTGACTTACGTTAGTCAAATTTCGTATAAATGAGACTTTTATTAAACGTTATCTCATTTAAAATCCATACAACTAAACTATCATCAAGCATAACACGTAAATCATCTAATACATAACACATTAACTCTTTACTTTAACAATTGTGTCTAATGGCCATTCCATGATATCCCTATACTATTGACTTTCAGAAAGTCAACTGTCTTGCTTACACACTTTAAACTTTTGAACATGTATTCATCTAAATATGGTAGGCCATAATTATAATATCCTACGCATTTCATACTCGTATTGTATGATATATACAATTTACGTGATCCTCTAAACAATACACATATACATTCACATACACGTACTTTCACATGCTAATGCTTTATGATTCTACAAATAGAAATATCATTCAAGGTAACTATATAACATAATTCCAACATATCATTTACTAATAAGCTCGTATGATTCACATTTAGCACATATTCGCCTCTTAACCATAACAAAGCAAATCATTAAATACATATAAGTATCACACCATTCAAGCATAAGGTACAAGCCTCTAATGCATAATTCTGATCAAAACATACATTTATCTGAATTCTCATACGAATTCCATCTAACTCACATTCTTCAAGTTATTTTACCACTAATCTCATCATTTTCATTTTCATTTATTAACAAATCATATTCTTTCATGCATCAAAGTACTTTAATCTATATTTACTTCATTCATTATTCATAATCACACGTTTCAAACTCAACCTCTTACGTTCGTCATTCATTTCATGCCATTCCATACATTACATTCGACTTTTACGAATTTTATTTCATCACCAACGAACTATTATGACTCTACATAACTTGTTATATCTTCTAGGAACTCGACAAAACCATAAAACGAGCTTTCGGAAAGTACGGAGGTCAAAAATATGAAAAACTGAAAAATTCACCGATCTGGGGCCGCACGGGCCGTCGCTAAAAACCTCCATAGGCAGGAAGTTAGGGCGTCGGCCCAAAATGGTGGCGTCGGCGACGCAGCAGACCAGCGTCGACGACGGCTTGTCTGCTGCCGTTTCGCTACAGATTTTGTTTTGGCTGTTTCGACCATTTCCCGAGTCCGTTTTCAACCATACGGGTCCTGGAACTTCTCGTTTCACCCCCATTAATACTTCCCTGCATATATGGCTTAAAAATTATATCGTAAACACATCATACCTACTAGCATCTACCGATAACTTAAATTTTTACCTCATGTGTGATCTTGGAGCGAACACACCTTCAAGCGAGCCGTCAGTTTGAGTTCGAGCACTCTCACTTGTGCTTGAATCCCTCAAACCTTGGCTCTGATACCAACTTGCAACGCCCACTTTCCATAAGGTCAAAACTCAATACTTTTTTGACAAAATCACAACCCAATTTAAACTTTTTACATACCATTAGAAATAAACTTCATTGTTCATACAAAAACCATTCCGTTTAGACATTCGCAACCAACTAGGTTTATACGTAAGACATGGCATACTAAGATTTAAAGTTTAACAACTAAACATAAACTATTTGTAACAAAAGTATTTGAAACACCCTTAATGCACATTCGGAAATAATATTAATGACATACTGTTTTTAACAAAAATTGGGCATGACTCGTCCGTAACATAAGCGGTTCCTTGTTTTTAACACTCATAATTTCAAGGAATTCTATGACACGTTCAAAAGACATAACATGTTAAACTTTAAAGTCTAGCTACTAAACATAAGTTATATACCACAAAAGTATTTTTGACCCATAACATAATTACAAAAGTAGCGGAAGCGCATGGTGGACGTGATTCATGTGTGTTCATTCCAAGTCGTCAAGCCATTATGTTGAGGATTTACCTACATCAAACAACAAACTTGAAGAGTTAATTCCATTAACTATGTTACTTTTTATCTAATAAACCAATTCATCTATTTTGTTTCTTCTGTTAGTGCATATGTCTTTTGACTTCGTCTTGTATCGAGTCATGTAATAGAATAGATAGACCAGGACGCGTTGTACGAAAGAAATGGGAAACAGACCCGAACCAGCCACTCCTCACGAAGTGGATAGGCCAGTTCGTGCAACCTGGCCGTTCGTGCTTTCTGGCAGTTCGTGCTTTCTGGCGGTTTCGTGCTTTCTGGCTAGTTCGTGCGACCTGGTGTGTCTAGTTCGTGCGACCTGGCGTTTCCTATAAATAGGTGGTCTTGGGTCTTCATTTGTAACTTTGGGATTCTAGTAGCGAAGCTCTGCTGAAGTGTCGAACGATCTGTAAACACTATCAAATCAATACAATCGACAGTTAAAGTGATTCTACGTGCAAATCAAACTGCTACAACATCAATACGTCTGATTCCGCCTTTCATTTTGATCAAGAACTCTTCTGATTGACTCATTTTAGTCGATTCACCGATCCTACAAGTGGTATCAGAGCTCAGGAGGAGGAGTTCTTACCATTTCAGCTTGATTTCATCAAAAACAACTGATTTCTACTCATTTCTACTCATTTTCTACACTTTTTCTTCAAAATTTCAACGTTTTTACGGTTAAAATGGTCTGATTTCGTGATATAACTCGTAAAACATTGTTTTGAACAATCCGTGAACAAATTAGAACCAAATTCAACCTAAAATCTAATCAAAATTTGACAAAATGATGAACTTTTGAACCAAATCGCATGAAAACCCTTCAGATCGTTCGAAAAACTTTCAGGTCATGTGAGAATTATATGAGATCGCACGGGGTGTTTTCAGGTCACATGAATTGATCCCAGTTTGCACGGTTTGAACAATCAGTCCGTTTGAAAGAGTTTCAGGTCATACGAACTGAACCAGTTTGCACGGTTTGAATAGTCAGGTCATGCAGTGTGATCCAGATCGCGTGAAAGAGTCCCAGTTCGCATGAGTTGAACCCTGTTTGCACGAGTTAAACCCATATCACACGGTTTGACCCAGTTCATTTGAATCAAGTCACACAGTTTGAAAACTCAGGTCGCTTGA